>APFE030618062.1:156510-270478 GCA_000404065.3 Pinus taeda | reverse complement strand
TTTTAGAATATGGAAAATTAAATCTCTTTAAAAATTTCCTTGCAACGTTCTCAAATGAAAACCTGCAGGAACAAAAAGTGTAAAGTTTTAACCTTGAACCTTACCCTCAAAATTCATCAAATACATGTTTATGGGTTTTTTGTTAAGTTAGCGATATCCGTTTCACTGTCGTCTTTCCATCGGATTTTACTTTGTAGTGAATAATCGGTTAAAGTTACTTCAGTTAGAGATGTTTTTGATAACTAATATTTTTTAACTGAATTTGAAAATTTTGGTGTGGTTGTACAACGGATTTATATTTTTATATGTTTTATTTTTTTTCATAAATTTTTATAATATAAAAACGTTTACTCATTTAAAGTATTATAATGGTTTTTTGCAGTTGTTTCTAATAATAATATTTATAAAATAAAACTAAATATTTCATTTTTTCAAGTTTATTTTATACTTTATCATAATAATAATAATATTAGTATTTAACTTTGAAATATGGTAAATTTATGTTTTATATTAATATGGATTGGGTTATTTAAAAGGAAATAAGTAAAAGTATTTAATTACTAATTATTTGTAATTATTTTGCAAGTTTTTTCATATTTGGGATTTTTAGGTTGGATTAATGATGGATTTTCTTATAAAAAGTTATGAAGATTGGTAATGGTTAGGAAAAGATAAGTGTTTGAAATTTAAAATGGTGTAAAAGTAACTATACCTTGTAATCGTAGCATTAAGATTGATTAAAAAAATTATCATGTTTCAACATCATATTTTGAATGATTTTCTATAAATGTTTAAAAAATTGTTATAAAATAATTTATTTTTTATTTTATTTCCATAAATAAGTTAAAACTTATTCAATCCAGCATATCTTCCTCTATATTCAAATTGTAATAAGAAACATATCCTTTCTTTAATTTGATGTATTTATGTTTATATTTATTTGTTACATAACTATAATTATAAAATCCACAAAAGTACATCCAAATTTAATAAAAAAAATTGACAATTGCTATGTATTTATTATAAAGTTATATATTATTAAATATTTTTCATTTTTTCGTTTTCTTGCAATTATCATGAAATTATCTATCTCTTTTATATTTTTAAATAATATTATAATAATAAATTTATTATCAAAAATCAAACATAAATATATGATGTGTACATGAATGTTGAGAAACATGATTGGCTTTTCTATCTAATTACCAAAATTTTGAAAGCTATAAATTAGCTTTGTTGAGAATGATAATTAACTTTTATCTAATTTCATCAAATTTTGAGAACTATAATTAACTTGTTAAATAGAAATGGATCTTTTTAACATATTTTTATTATAGTTTAGATTTTATAGATTATTATTACCCTCAGATAATGTTATTTTTTTATTTTTCACACAAGCATACCCAAATATATCTAAAAGTAAGCCTAAATTGTATTAAAAAAAGTTATGATCCTACAGGAAAATGATTTAACATATTCAAAATGTATAAATTTAGAATTATGTAGCTCTGAGAAAAAAACTTTATGAAGCGTGACTAAACCCAATAATTAGCAAAGCTACCATATATTATAAGATTAAACTTGTAAACAATGAACATGGATCAAAGCAAGTGAAATAATCGATTGGAAACTCTCTATTGTGTCTATTTCCTTCCAACAATTTAATCAATTTATGTAGAATTGGTAGCCGGGTCAAGTATATCTTTTTCAACTATCATATATTTTGAAAATGATAGTGTTGGTGATTGGTCAAGTATGTCTTTTTCAAGTATCATATATTTTGAAACTGATAGTGTTGGTGATTATAAAAATAAAGAATTATTTGAAAGAAATATTTTATTGAATACCAACTTTTGAATATAAGAATTTAGGATATCATTACAGTTCCACCATTTTGTTCTGGAAATTATTTATTGACCGGGATAGGTCTAATTGCCACCCACTTAGTTGGTGACGCTCGCATCAAATCAACATAAAAATTCAATAATGTCACAATTGTTACCCCGAGAGAATGATTCCTAGCGTTCATAGAAAATAAAGCAAATCAACTCATATATCGGAGAAATCAAACATCAATATATTTCGTAAAAAGATCCTTAACTAGTCAACCCCCCAACAATTACATTATCGATCTAGTCTCTTCACCATCAAGGTAACATAAGCACATTAGTTAAGATGCCTTCAAATATGAAATACATTAATATGAATTTAATTCTTACCATTGATGTAAATTTTTCTCAAGCATCTCGAAATAAGTAATGAGCTTGGGTGTCAAGAAAAGCGTTAAATTACATTTCATAATGTTATAATTCAAATTCTAAGTGTGTATCAATTCAATGTGGCTATCCATACCAAACTTAATTGCTGAAATATTCATGGAGATCATTTAGAATTATTTCCAGCCCATTTTGAATCGTTAAACAATGGTTCCAGGAAAAACTCTTAATTGCCATGTTTTTTCATTAGTAGTTAGATGATGAATATAATATAAATTTTATGGGATTTAAAATGGTTAATTTTTCTAATTAAAATGGTATTTATTATATTTTATTTTATTTTTCATGAATAATAATAAGATTTATTTGATTAAAATGGTTAATTTATTATTCAATTTTGTTTATAATTTTCAACAAGTCAGAGGGTTTCATTAGTGAAAGTTATTTAATTCGTCAAATTATCACCAAAGAATCTCCAATGACCATAGTTTTTTTACTTGTTTTCTAAACATGATACTTTCAAATAGTGTTATGGATCCAACTATATTTTTGGATGTCTTTCCCAAACTTTAAGGATAAGTTAATTGTTGTTGTCTTGTAAAGTGATAAAACAGACCCCATGTGCACCTACAACTTTTTGATTATCTTTGCGAGTACCATAAAATATTAATGTGTTTTCCATTGAATATATTCCTCTTCTTCATTCTTAATCCCATGAGTAATATAAGTTAGGTATCCTATCATAGAATGAATATTGAAAATCTCCTCTAGTAATGATTTTTTTAATCTATAATGTTTAATATATTCCTAGATTTCTAGGATAATTCCTTTTATTTTTTTCGATTATAATGGATTAAAGATGAAGATCATTATCATCAATAGCTATCTATTTAGGTAAGTTTTTATTGTTTAAGTATGTTAAAAATTTTACTAGTCAAATTTTTATTATGTAAGCTTACCTTAGAATAATTTTGGTATGAAACTATTCTGGATATTTATGCTTCAATGTTATACAAGTCATTTCTAATTAATATTTTGAGAAAAACTAGCTCCACTTCCTCAATCACAACTTTCCAAGCTTTTTTAATGTATTAACATTTTATAAAATGATAAAAAAACGTTTTTATTAAATGATTGATATAAATCACATCATGAAAAATAAACATTCAGTTTTTTCTTAAATTCACTACTATAATAATTCTCTGTGAAAAATGGAAAATGGAAAGTTAGCTATACCTGATGAAAAACATTTTGAAGTTTCCTCACATCCTACCTTAAACTATATACTTATATCCATTAAGTTTTCATACTCTTGATTAATTATATGCTTGCATAATCTGGGAAAGCCATTTGGAAGAGTGAACAAATGATTATCATAAATTAATATGTGTTACCCAAAATTACTAATTCTAAATCCCATTTTTGAGAATTTGAATTAAGCTTTGATGACCTTTAGTTTTTATTAAATATAATATGAATAACTAGTTTTCATAATTCCCATATAATAAAAATCATTTCCCTCTCAATAGTGCGTCTCAGACCTATTTAATCTCTTGAATGAAAATACCTATTACATCATGCTAATTTTTTCCACACTTCCTATTTTTAAATGATAATCCAAGTAATTCTAACTCCCATAGGAATGAATCCTTTATAAGAATCCCTCCAAGTTATTTTTTTCTTTAAAAATATTCTAATTATCTAAGAAAGACATGCTTGTGTTTGATTTTCCTACACGGCATATGAATTTTCGTATTTTTGTTGATAAGTGTTTATAATGAACAAAAATAACAATAATAAGTATTATAAATATTTGAATATAGGAAAAATAAAATTGATTAATAAAACTAGATCAACTAAATTTAGTCAAAGTAATTTCCAAGACGTAAGTTATTTTTTTTTAATTTAATAAATTTTACGATCTTATACAAAATATTTTGTAAATCACCCCGATTAGGGTGCAAGTAGGTGGATCACCTTATTAAGACAATGTTAATGTGTCGTACTACAAGGTACAAAACCACTGGCCCCCACATGCTCGAGGCGATGGGTATGGTGGCCTTTTACATGAAGATTGACAAAGTAATGAGGAAAGGTGACAACAAGAGGACGGAAAGAAATTTTATTTGCAGTTACCCCGGAGAGGAGCGTAGTGATAACTAGAAAGACTGAGTAAGGCAGGGGGACTAGAATGATAGGCTAGTGTAGTGGCTCCACAAGCAACTGAGAACCCACTGACTGCAAGCAAAGGAACCCGGGTATGTATTTTGCATCCTCTGTCGCCCCATTATGCTACCCTATTTATGGTTTCATCTGTGAGAGATGCAAGGAAATAAGGAGATGGGGAGTTGGGATAATTAGGGATGCGGGTGTGGGTTGGTGGTGATAGCCTCCAGTTGCACTCAGAATTTGGTGGGAATGTTAACAATATCACTCTATTTCGATATTCTCCTATCTCATAAGGGAATTATTCTATTAATTAGAAGGGAGCATAGCATAGGAGCACGAAGTCGCTTCGCTGAAGAAGCTTGGAGGGTTGGGTATTGGGATAATGTCTACGTGTACACCCACATAATGGTAGGAAGCTTTTTTCTTTTAGCAATGGACAGTCGTGGGACAATGAGGGCTACGAATGAAGGGACCACAAGATTGGGAAGACAGACGAGAGAAGTCGTGGATGTGGGTCCTGACAGGGGAATAGAGACTAGCTATGTCATAATAGGAAGGAAGGGGCGACTGTTGTGTTATGGGGCTTGTGGATGGCGAGTTGCCTCAGTTGGGAACCCAGGATGATTTTCGTGCTGGCAACAAAATGCAACCCAAACTGGTATAGTTGATGGTTGGATGGTAGTCGGGCTAATCTATTCAGGACCTCGGGGATAATGCATGCAAGATCAAAGGTAAGAGAGGGATTCAATTGGAGCATAGACCTTCATGTGTAGGTCAAGGGCAGGGCATTTTTGCATATCCTACTTCTAGCCAACGGGGGCATGCAATTGCAAGTGCCTGGGGGATGGTTGAAGCTGGGGGGATAGAGCACCAAAATTACACCAATTGAAATCTTGAATTATGTAGTAACACAGTTACAATTGACCGCTCAATTGGATGTCTTGTATGTAAAAGAGATTTGTTGAGTGGTAAGCCTACCTCGGAATGTAGAACCTTCACGACTCACCAGGAAAAAACTAAAAGATCGGCTAAACCACCACCCAATATAAGAGGCTGGGTTACTGAGATCATGGCATGACTAACAAAGACTCAAGGCCATGGTAAGAGGCCATCGGAGGCCAAACCTTACACTGAAGCTAGCTCTGCGGGCAGTTGATGAAGAAAAAAGTCTATCGAGAGCCTAATCGACAAAGCGACAACCACCTACTAGGATGGAACCAATGAGGAGGTTAGGAAAATATTAGAAGAACGGGATGTAGACATGGAAAGGAAGGAGAGAGATAAAAGGGAGTTGGAGGATTAGAGAGTCCTCGTACTGAACCCTGGGAACACGTGAGGGAGAATTACCTAGTACAAGCAGACTGTCTACTTGTATTGGTTGATGAAAACGCGGTTGGGAAAGGCAATGGGGGAAATCTCGGTGGCCATGATAGTTACAGTTTAGGGACTTCCAAATTACAAACAGGAATTTCAGAAGGTGTAGTTCCAACTGCATAAACAAGACATCTGCCTTGGTCGAATTTGAAAGAACCTACTTTGTAGACTCACTCGGAAAGAGCTGCCAGGATCGAATGCCAAACACCCAACTTCTCTTGAATCAATGTCAACTGAACAATAGGAATATAATGCTTACTTATTGATAGTTTTGTTTATATATGTGGTTAGATTTTAAATTTGTTTATGCAGTTACATATGAATGTATGACTTCAGAGTATGGATGTGGATAGGAAATTGATACTTATATTGGTTGGATAGAGCGACTTAAGAATTTTTTCTAGTATATGGCATATAATGCATATAGGTGGCCTCAGACTTGGTTTCGCATTGGGCAAGTTGAGGCTACTTGGCTAGTTCTATGCCGTGTTAATTTTCATTTTATTAATGAAAAAGGAGGATCTACCAAGCTTAACAAACAAAAATAAATTGTAAATCACATTGGTATGGCAATTCCAAGACATCAAAAAGAACTCCAATCTAAACAATACGAAATTATAAAATTTATGAGATTGACCTTCATACTAGATGGGAACAATTACAAAAGTAGATGTGCCTCTTACCATTATCTAACAAACTTTTGAAATCATTAGGAAATAAATTCGAGATTCTATTGAATATTTTATCTATTACAATTGAAATCGAAGTGTTTACAAGAATAACAATTTCATTGTGAATTGCCAATGATTTATATTTTTGGCTCCCTTTTTAGTGAGCTCCCCTAGAAGGTTCCCTATCATTCTTTTCCACTGTCGCCTTCTACTTGATATTATTAATGTCAAAATATATAGTAGTTGTAGTAGGGGAATATCTACTGAGGATATCATTTTCTACCAAAAAGAAAGAGATTGGTTAATCTTTAAACAACGAAGATATCTGAATTGGTTATATAAAATCTATGGCCTCTATGAATTATTTTTCATGGAAACTAAAACTCTCAAGAATGTAAGAAAGAAAGAGTGTATATCTTTGGAAAAACCATTGGCCATCTCAATCTTGATAATCATTCTTCCTTCTCCACTACTTTGAAATTGCTACTTATTATCGTTAATTCGCCTATTTTGCAGGAAACACCCTTAGTTTGTTAATATAAATTTTAGCATGATATTTTCAGTTAATTGTTTGAGATTTTAATCCATAATAAGGATGAATTGCAAACATAAATAGTTATAAACCTTGTAAGAGACAAGGGGCGATTTTCCTTTCGAAATCAATACTAAGAAAGATGAACTTGTGCTAAATCTGTTTTTCCCCTTTTCTAAGATGAACTTGTGCTAAATTCCACACAAAAGTATTAGTATATTACATTTGAAACCAAATTACAGGCCACATAAATAGTTTAATGTAATATGTATGGAGTTTTATGCGATTAAAGAGAAATATGTTTGGAGTTTTATGTTTTCATTTAAAATACAAATTAAAGAGTCTTGACTTTAATATTTTTATAATTTTGTTCAGAAATATTCTCAACAATATTCCCCTATTTAAAATTTATTACGTGAAAATAAGCTACGTGAAAATAAGCTTGTGATTTATTAAGCGGAAGTAAGGTTGTGATTTTGTCTTGATATGCTCGGTTGTTCAAACTCCTGCGCCAGAGTGTAAGTAGTCAAAGAGAATACAAAAGATGGGCTTAGGGATTGGTCAAGCCTTGACAGCACATAAATGACCTGATTGAATGTATGTAAGGATGGCACGTTCCTTCCATCCATTCATCCGGTGCTCCTTCTAAGATCAAGCCCTGGGTGCCCGGTTTGGCATCCGAAACTCCATCGTCCTAGGGTGAGAAGGGAACAAGGTGAAAATTCCTGACTCGTTGTATGACTTTTAATTTGACTTTAAATATAATATACTAATAATTTTGTGTAGCACTTTTGTACACTCTGTATTCTCCTAATACATATTCTATAACGTCAGACTATTTAATTTAATGATGCATTTTTCTGTTATCCTCTATAACTAAATATTTGGGGGTTTCATGTAAAAATATGTGTTGCTACCTCAAACTCAATTTCATCTTCTTCTATGTACAATTGATTAAAGTGACTAAATACTTCATTTATTATAGTTGCACCTCCTTTGTTCAAAATGACTAAATATTTCATTTATTATAGTTGCAACTCTTTTGTTCGTTCCTCAGTACTTCTAGCAATTTCGTTTACATTGTTTCGTTATTTGTTTTTTTCTTCTTTTGAAAAAAATAATGTATTTTTTCCAAATTTTATAACTCATGCTTGCCCTCCAGATAATTGAATTAATTAATATTACCTCTTCCTCCTGCATACTTATAGTAATTGTAGTCTGCCAAAAAATTAATATGTCTTAGCACTCTTTATTTAGAAAGGAATATAAACTGTCTTTTATAACATTGTCTCCCAAACATATGATGGTGAGATAGAAACTACTTTGCTCCATAGATTCTACATTATATTAAAATCATTTATGATGTTACACCGTAGGTTAAACGAAGAGAAAATCGAAGAGAAATGGATAGGCTTTAAATGCTCATAATATTTTATTAAGGTTATAGATTTATGATCTAGACATCCATACCGTATAATTTCAAGAGGATCACTATGAATGAGAAACCTATGCAATCAAAAGTAATGTGCCCACCACCAATTCATCTATTTCACCATCCAAACCATCCATTCATTGGAATGACGATCGGGAGTTCTCACTTAAAAATCAAGCCTTCCATTTTTTTTGTCCAAAGAATACTTGATTACCTTACTTGCTCTTTCCTCCTAGCAAATTTATATAAATCTATGTTCTCAATTTTCAATTTCTATTAAGGAATTCTAAAAATAAACGTTCTCCTTATATTGTGTAAAGGCATAATAATTAGAATATAATTTCTATTAAAAACAACAATATTTTAATATATATATATATTATTATATATATATATATATATATATTTATTTATAATTTCAATATAATTTTAATTAATATAGTAAAAATAATATAAAAATTTACATATAAAAGTTCTTTCAACATTATTTACTTTAATAATATTGATGGTAAATGAAATTAATTTATATTTGAAATCTTGTTATATTGTAAATATTAAGTTTTGATAAAAAAAAAAATTAAATTAAATTAAATTAGATTTTTTAAATGTTTTGATTTTGAAATAAGTTATTATTTTGGACTGTTTTATTTAATTAACCATTATATTATCATGTTTTTTTAACAAAGCCTAAATATTATAACACTTATTTTTAATTAATTTTTATATTTATATTTCAATTTAAAAATTTATATAAAAATATTTATCAACTTAAAAACAATTAAATAATTAAAAGCAATTACTTTTTATTTAATTAACCTAATTAAAACCAATTACATTTTTAAAAAAATAAAAATAATGTTTATTTCAAAAGATTCAATTTAATAATTATTTTCTTCTCCCCATTAATATGTTTAAAATTAAGTAAAAATAAAAACTTTTGAATGAAATTAAAAAACAATTCTAAATATTAATAGACTTTATATAGAATTAATTTCAAAACTAATTAAAAATAGAAAGTTTTTACGAAACTTTCCGTCGGTACGCAAATCCTTTATTAACTAAACTTATAGGGTTGCAATATGAAGAGTGATACTATGTAGCTTGAATCAGAGAAAACATAGACGTCTAAAATCCTTAGAGCATTGACGAGCACTCCCTAACATTTTTCCATATTATATATCCTACTTCCATCCCCACATTTTCTTCCGCATTTTTCTCCTAATTGAGCATGGATGGGTTTTTCAATCCTTTTTAGAATCAATTGCGATTACTTATTGTTTCATCCTTTCTTTTTAATTTAGGGAAGGAGTTTTTATTATTTCAATGATTTATGTTTGATATTTTAATTTAATAATTTTTTTATAAGATGCAGGGTGATATTATTTTTATCAAAAAAAATATTGTGTTTCAAATATAATATTTGGTTGAAAATAATGTTTAATTATGTAAATAAGTGTTTTTAAGTAAAGTTTCTAAAGTTTCAATTTAATTATTAATAAATATTAGGTAAATAGTGGGGATTTAATTTCCATGAAATTTTTTGACTATTTTTATTAATAATGAAAAATAAAAAATTAATATGTTATTTTCAACATAACTATGTCTTTTTCCCATTTAATTAAATTAATAAAATAAAAGAAAAAAATATAAGCTTCAACTTGGGTCTTTTATTATTATTTATTAAACAAATAATGTAGAATTCTATTTTTCCAAGACTTTCAACAACACCCAAAGAAAATAGACACAAGACGTACTATAACAAAAATATAAAAAAAAAAAACAAAAAATTAAAAATGGTCAAATTGCAATTTTTTTTAGAGGGGAACTTTAAACTTTTTGCAAGAAAAAATATGAGCACATCCAAGGTATTTTCACAAATGTTATGGAAATACGAAAGAGAACTAGATGTGGAAAAGATATAATGATGTCGAGGCAGTCCTACTAGTGAAAAATAAAAAAATCCTTTCCTACGCGGAGGCCCTTACCATATATTTTCACAAAAGCTATGGAAATACTAAAGAGTTAACAATGTCGAAAAGGCACTAAGGGTTAACAACTATGAGCCCACCGATTGATCCCATAAACAACAATTATTACAAACGAGTTGATATCTCAATCCAAAGATGGGACGACACTTGATCGGGAAAAGAATGTACTTAGGGTGACAAATTGTAAAAGCATGGTGGCGGCAGGGGCTCAATGAGCTCAGCGGTAAGTAGTGGAGCGGTAGAGTGATTAGTGGTTGATGCTCGGTGATAGATGAGAAAATTTGACAAAACTGCTTTCTTTCTGTCATCTTTATTATGAATGGGACAACCTACAATGTTCTCAGAGCTCATCTTTGCTTCGTGGTTGGGCGGTAGTGTCAGACAGGATAGCAAACGAAAAAAGATCTGTCTTCTCACGCTGTTAGTTGACGTTATCGCTTAGACTTGGGAAAAACCTAGAAACTTCAGTAATTTATTAATTGTTCTACTATAGTGCATGATTTTGAACCTTGAACCTGCAGATAGAGTCTCTTGCTACAATACAAGGAAAATTCACACATACACGCCCCCATACCGACAACTCAGGTAAACTGAAAGATTGTGTGAGGGTGTGGCCAGCGCGAAAAGAAACATAACTGCAAAACAGTGACTCTAATGCCCCGAAAGGCTATATTGAGTTGCTTGACCTTTCCCTCTCTTAGGGCTGGAAGGATAGTGACTCCTTCCCTAAAAAGTATTACAAATTTAAATATCGAACGGATCCTAATTTCCGTTGATAAATAAATTATGGAACAAACTCATGTAGTAAATGGGGTTTTGAGCAAAAAAGTTCAGGTTTGGCTTGTGGATGTCCCTGGATCATTTAATATGTTCTCCTCTCAAAATTTGATGCTCTTATTGTTTTGATTGTAGAGTCTAAATATGTAACTCACTTGTCTGTGATTGAACTTATGGGATCTCTTCAATGTTATTTGCAAACAATGAATATATGTTTAAAAAATTATCTCGAGAAATCCTTATAAGCAAAGGCCAATATTTCTAGAGATAAATATTAGTAATTTGATAGTTTATCCCATGAATAATTTCTTAGCACTCGTGGAAGAGGCAAAGAACAAGCCTATGGAGAGGGTAGAGGAAAGCACTCGTGGAAGGGGCAAAGAGCAAGCATATGGAGATGGTAGAGAAAGGTAGACACTGAGAAAGAAGATTTCCGAAAAATAACAAAGGAAAATGTATCGAGAGATAAATATTAGCAATTTGATAATTTATCCTATGAATAATTTCGTAGCACTCGTGGAAGAGGCAAAGGACAAGCATATGGAGAAGGTAGAGGAATGTAGAGACTGAGAAAGAAAGATTTCCGAAAAATAACAAAGGAAAATGTATCGAGTATCATATAGGGCTAAAAGATCTTGAAAATCCTAAATTCAGTAATTTATTTAAAAATTAAATGAAATTGTGAACGTAATTATTAGAAAAACCAAGGACAAGAAAAGCTTTTTTTTTAAGAGAAAGAATACATGGTGAATTTAGTTTTAGATTGTGATTCGATTAAGAAGATTCCAAGGATGTATGGCTTTTCTAGAGTGGCTTTAGTAATTATATTACTAAAAATAGTGATAGATTTGCGAAGATAGATGAATATATAAAATTTGGAGCTTTCTCGGGAGTTGACAAACCAATGGGAGTTAAAGCTAAATGAATGCAAAATGCTCATAATAGTTCTTGGGTCAGAATGTATCTCGTTGAGTGTGGGCCAACTTATTGAGAAGGGATATTTATTTTATTTTAACAACAATAATGTCTATGTTAAATAAAATCATAATTAGGTAATATGAAAAAATAATAGGTTACCAAATAGAATTTTAGATTTTAATCTTTGAATAAAAAATAGCATGAAAAGTTTGTTATGATGATAAGGTATGGGAAATTAATGCATAGTTAGAAAATGGTCTATGATTTCCTCTGGTTTATTACAATGATAATTTTATGGCCAATGTATTCTTGGTAAGTAGCACAAACACTAATGAGAAAATCGTCTATGATTCCTCTTGTTTATTGTATTGATAACTTTATGACCAATGTATTCTTTGTAAGGAGCACAAACACTAATTTGCAATAGGAAAATGGTGAAGAATATTATAATGGTTGGAGTTAATGGATGTAGATATATTTAGTTTTATGAAAATTTTGAAGCTCAACTAAGGTAGATATTTGGTTATTTTTGTTAATAATTTTAGTGGAAAAACATGGGAATCTTTTATTAAAGAAAAATTTAATACCTTTGTCAATTTTTCAAGAATAGATTGTTATTATTGAGAAGCAAAGTGGTTATGTATTAAATATTTTATGTAAATATAGACACAAAGATTTTACTTCTATTGACTGAAATGATTATTATAGAAGGAATGTCATCCAAACACAATTAAAATCTTGATATACTCCCTAATTATGGTGTGGATAGACATAAGAATAGGACAATTATTGAGATGGCTAAGAGCATGTTGAAAGGTAAAACAATTCCAAACAACTTTTGGTTTGAAGTTGTAGTTGCATTTCTTTATTTTCTTAATAGATGTCCAACAAGAAGTGTACAAAATATGACTCCATATTAGGCACGGAGTGGAAGAAAACCTAGTGTTTCCAATTTCTTATGCTCATGTTCTTGCTAAAGAAAGAAATATACTAGATAAGTAAAGTGTGAAATGTAATTTTATTGGCTATTGTGAGGAGACAAAAACTTATATATTACAATCCTTAAACTAAAAACTTGTCAAATCCACAAACTAAAAAATTGTTGATTAGTAATAATGTATTTTTTGATGAATAAGAAGAATGTTAGTAAAATCAATATGTGCAACAAGAAAATAAATTAATTACAATACACGAAGATGAATATTCTATTTATACAAATCTATTTAGTAGTTCCAATACTTTTGACACTCCAACCCATCCATCATCCTCTTTGACTTCAATTAATGCTTCAATTCCATGTCATCCTAAAAGAAATATAAAATCCTTAATAGAAATTTATGAATATGTTTATTTTGTTCTAATGTCTCAAATTGAAGTATAGCTAAGATATTTTGAAGATGTAGTGAAAGGGGAATCTTGTTGTAAAGAAAATTATGAAGTTGTTGCAACAATTCAATCTTATTATTGAAAAATAAGTCATTGAGGTCAAACAAGTGTATAAAAGGAAGCACATAATTGATGCATCTATACAAAAGAATAAAGAAAGTTTAGTGAAAAAGGAATAGGATTAGTAGCCATGAATTTTCTAAATTGAAACATATGCTCCTATTGAAAAATGGGATACAATAAGAACTATTTTTTCACTAGAAGGACAATATAATTGGTTGGTTTAACAACTTGATGTGAAACCAAACATCTAAATGGTGTATTGAAAGAAGGTGTGTGGTTTTAGTAGCACTAGGGATATGAATTTATATGCGATTAACGTGAAGTCTACATGCTAAAAAATGATCTTTGTGGGCTTAAACAAGATTGATGAGCATGGTGTGGAAAAATTGATAATAATTTTCTAAAAAGGGTATTTTCCAACAATGAACATGAAGCCATATTATATGTCAACTCAAGTGGTAATGATATAATAATGGTTTGCTTATATCTGGATGACTTGATATATACATCTTCAAGTATTTTGTTAGCGGAAGAATTGAGACAAACTTTGGGGACTAAATTTAAAACAACTAAATTGTGTATGATGTATTATTTTCTTGGCATAGAAATGAGTCAAATGAATGATGGTATATTTACGTCAGAGGAAAAGAATTCTACAAATCCCCTTAACAATTGGAAAATGGAAACTAGTAATCCCATGAATTCCCCCAACGATATATATAATTTATTTTCTATAGAAGATGAAGCTAAAAGATTAGATACTAAATCATATAAGAGTCTGGTAGGAGGTCTCATGTATCTTACTACCATTCGACCTTATTTTATCCAAGTATTAAGTTTAATTTCTAAATTCCTAAAAAATCCAAAGAAGATTCACATTGGATTAGCAAAAATGATTTTGAGGTATATCCATGGAACCCGCAATTTTGGCATTTGGTATAATACATAATATAATTGTGGGTTGTTGGTTCTTTATACAAATTGTAACTCAGCTACACTTCTTAATGATAGGAAAAAATTTGAAAGTTATGTTTCCATCCTAGCATAAGGTGAGGTATCATGATATTCAAAGAAGTAGCTAACTATTTCATTATCTTCTTCAAAGATAGAATATAATTTTGCAGCATCATCAACATAGAAACAATTTGGTTGAATGAAATATTAATAATACAAAACAAGAAAAATAAGGTACCATAATTATTTATTGTGGTTATATCTATAGCTTCCGTAACTACAAATATAATGTATCGTAATAATATAAAAAATATTATTATAGAATGTCATTTCATAGGTTATCATGTGATAAAAGGAGAAATCCAAATAATCTTTTTCAAAATGGTTGATCAAGTAGATGATATCTTAGTAAACGAGTACCAAGAGAAATGTTTTATTACATGGGAAACATGCTAGGAATCACCCCGTGAAGCAGTGACTATAGCTTTGGAGAAAATGGTAATTGTATTATATAATTGTTGAGAAATTGTTATATGATTGTCACCAATTTTCTAGTCTTACACATAGCTAGGTTTAGTCAAAATTAGTGATATATGATCAACTAGAATTAGATTTGCATGATTAGTTATACGATTTGTAACAATTTATAGAAATTTGAAGGCTATATATTCATGTACTAATTTTTATCTGAACAATGAGAAACAATAAAATTTATTTCTTTGATGCTTTGGACTCATTGATCACATTATTAGTCATGTTTTCTAACTTTGTTTACCTCACATTTAATTCTACATATTTCTCTTTTTGATGAAAAATTACTCTTTCTTTTATTTGTTTGATTCCCTTTGATGCTTTGGAACATTTTCCTCTTGCAAGGATTATTGTTCATCTATACCTTTTTTTATGTTCATTTTTGTAGTTCCCAAATCAGATCTCTAAAAAGACTTCTCAACAACAATATTAGAAAATTATGAATGTTGTGGTAGCTAGTATACTATGGCACAATGAATTTTTGGAAATAGTGTTGATCCTAATGGAAAATTGTTCTCCTTGCATTTATATATAAAGTAAAATGAGATTCAAGAGGTAGGTATTTATCCCCTTATTCTACTGAATGAACATTATTTTCATTAGGTTGTTATAATTAAGTTTTTTCATTTATTTCTTTGACATCTACCTTGGCTAGTGTTATAATTTAATTTGAGGTAGACAATATTATGCTTTATGGACATTGATGTTTATCTATAGCACTGAAGTGAGTATTTATACTATTATTCCCTATTGTCCTCTTTATTTCTTGCCATTTATCTTCGTTGGAAGGAGTGGCTTGTGGTGGATTCACCTCCTTCAATCTTACAAAACAACAATATTAATGATAAATCATGGCTCTGAAATAATGTTGCTTCTAATGCATTTTTTTAGGTACGCTTCAACTTGTCAAGATGAATATTCACACTCTCATGGAAACCATCATCTCCATATACTGCCACATAGAATGGGTGAATATGAACATTGGTCTATTTATCTCTAATTTTATTATGTATTTCTTGAATTTCTTTCCTATTGAAGCTAATGATTTTTCATCCTTGTAATGGAGAGGAAGATGAGGAAGATACTCTGACTAGGATTGTCTATGTCAAATCAAATTCATGGTAAAAATATATTGACCACTTGTTCAACTAAATTCCTTGTGGCCCTAAAAAGTACAATATTTTTCTAAAAGTGAAATCACAATCATTTTTATCCTTAACTAAAAACGTGTATAAACTGCAATTGTAGATGTAATAAGAAATTTTTTCTTTCATTAGAACATTTTAAGACCCCAGGGGGTAGCCTAGCTGCAAAATATGTAAATGTGTTATGTAAAGTAATATAAGGTCTTTGGTTCAATTCCCAAAGTAATATTTGTCAAACATAGGGATAAGTGTTGTGCCACTAGTCATTATAGAGGTTGTGGATAGAATCAAACCCATGTTATGGAAGTATGCCATCAGCCTAGTTTTTCGTTCCACAAGTAAAAATAAATAAAAACTTCCTAACTTTTTCATGACATATATCAATTAACTAGAAAGCAAATTATACTATCAAGCGTCTTTCTACTAAAACTAATGCCTTGAGGTAAGTCATTGTTGAGAAGAGGAACACTTCTAAAATATTCTCATCTTCTTTAATAAGTTTAAATGGAACCATTATAGGCTTGAAAGAAATTAGAATTAAAACTATCATAACTTGAAACTGATACTTTGTGGTCATAGAAAAATGGCAAATTCCCCCACTCCCATGCCATGAAAACAACAAAATTAAATCTGAGGTAAGATAGCGAATGTCCTCACCTTCCAACTTACTACTATTATGACTTTTCCCTTCATATAATTAATGATGCTAAAGGGTTTTATTAAAAATTCCTTTTTCAAATTTATATCATAATTTTGACTTTATATATTCCTAATAAACTCAAATTGTTTAATAAAAAAATTAATAATTAAAAACAAAAAAAATTCGCGAACCATTAACCACAATTATGAACCTAAATTATAACAAATGAAGAAAAAGATACGCATGATTATATCAAGGATAAAGTTAATATTAGTATAGTAAATATAAGTATACATTTGTATTTCATTAGGGCAATTATGAACCTAAATTATAACAAATGAAGAAAAATAGGCATGATTATATGAAGGATAAAGTTAATATTAATATAGTAAATTATAATATACATTTGGTATTTCATTAGGCATTCCATCTTATAAACGAAGTTTTGGATAAAGTTTTATCCCACCGCGGTTAATTTCAAAAGAAAAAAATGTTGAAGTCTTACTTAAAATAGTTGAAGTTTTTTACTGAAATGTATTTTGATATTAAATTGTTTTTGATAATATATTTAATCGTTGTTTTAGGAATTGGTAATTTAGATAATTTTTATTTAATTATAAATATGCTTATTTAACTATTTCAAAAATAATAATATTACATGTATAATATAAATTAATTGATAGTTATTAAAAACACTTGTTTATTTTAATTTATCATTATGTTATGCATTGAATATAAGTAAAAATAATGAACATTGACAATGATAAAAACAAATATGCATCATTTAATTGGTTACGTATTTAATTTAAGTAAACATAAAAAATTTCCCTATGGTATATAGTAGATGTAGAAAACACACCACCTAAATTTTGAAAAAAAGAAAATCCACTAAACTGTATGGACCAATGTAACTTATTTATACATGTTATTTAAACAATTTTTTTAAAATTTTATTTAATTAATTTTAGTTAAAAAATTTAATTCTAACATTAAACATCTAAGATGAAGGACAAGTTGTGGGATAATAAGGAGTTAGAAAGAAAAGGAGGGTATTGTACTATAAGAAGGTAATCAACTTCAATATCGATAATAAAAAATATACTTCTCAAAGAGAAAATGAACATTGCTAGGAGAAGAACTACTTCTCATGAACTAAGAAGTGTAACTAGGCATTGGTCAACTCCCTCTTGGGTATGTGTTATATTCTTTGCATGACTAGTTCCACACGGGCATAGGGTTCGAAGTAGTACCCCAGTAATTTTCTTTCTTATGCAGCTACAGTAATAGTTTGTTGGACCGAAGAATTGGGGCAAACCCAAGGATAGTGGGCAGACACACCTACGGTTTTTTTGCATGGTTTATGTGCATGGTTTTGTGCAGGATGGTTTTTTCCCATGGTATTTTGGAGATCTTGTGAACGGAACTACAATTATGTTCTTCCAGGGTTAATGGATTAGGGTTTATGAATGTTTTAGCACATATATAATTTACTATAACTTAGAATGAAAAATAATGAAAAATCAATCTAGTTTTCTTGGTTCCTATTCCATGCTAAACTTTATGTGTATATTTTATGTTCTGTCCATCATTTATTTTTCTATTTAAAAAAATTATTTGTAGGTAATTTATCTGCATCGTTAAGACATATATTTGGTATCAAAGATTTTTTAGCTTCAAGTGGACACCTTTTTTGTCGAGGGGTTTTTCCCGGGCATGTGGTAGACCCTCTTATAATCAGAAATATATGAGATCTATTATTATAGTGAAAGAAGATGGTGAATAGTGGAAAAATAGAGATCTAGAAATTTAATGGACAAAGTTTTGAGCTATGGAAGCTCAAGATGGAGGATATGTTGATGGACAAAGATCAGTGGATCATTGCAAATTCATGTATGGCACTAACAATAATGTCAACAGAAGATTAGGAAAAGTTAGAGCAGAAGGCAAAGAGCACAATACGGTTTTGCCTCTGAGATTCAATATTATTGAATTTATTACGGGAATCTACAACAAAGTCTTTGTGGGATAATTTGGGGGCTTTGTAAAAATCTAAGCCTCTGGTGAACAAACTGTTCTTGCAGAAAAATTCGTATAACATGACGATGAAGTATGGAGACACAATAACAAAGCATAGGAACTCCTTTAATATTGTGGTAAGTCAATTGTCATATGTTGATATTAAAATTTCAAATGAAGATAATTGTATCAGTTTGTTGTATTCTCTAACAGAGTCATGGGATTGTCTTGTTGTTCCTATAGGTAGAAATACAACTACCTTGAACTTTGATGAAATAGTTTCATCCTTGTTATCGGAGGAGATGAGATAGAAAAATATGGAGAGCCAGAATGGAGATGTCATGTCCATAATAAGACAGTCCCAAAATAGAAACAAAAATAAGTCCTCAAGTGGGAGATATAAATATAGAGGGAGATCTAAACCTCTAGGAAAAGTTGTAAGGGTATGCTGGAAATGTAGGAAAGAAGGACACTACAAAAAGGATTATACATCTAAAAGTCCTGAGAAAGGAAATGGGTCTGATGATGCTCCTTCTATAGATTTGAAAACCACCTCAGATGAATGTGGGGATGTGTTCTTGGCTTCTTCTTCAAGTACACACGTAGGTCATGAGGCATATTTTATTGACTCAGGTGCATCCCTTCACTTCTCTCCCCATAGAGAGTGGTTCTGTCAATAAGAGAAATATGATAGTTGTGATGAATTCTTAAGGGGTGACAGGAAGGCCAAAATCATAGGATGCATGAAAGACAAGCTACAGTTGCAAGATGGAAGGATTAAAACACTCCAACGTGTTTTGCAATTTCTTGCATTAGATTAAAACACTCCATCGTGTTTTGCACATTCTTGCATTGGCTAGAAATCTTAATTTATGTCAGCAAGATGGACAATGCAGGTGTAAAAATAATGTTCAAGAAATATATTGTCAGGATGGTTCAGGAAGCACTAGTATTGATGGAGGGAGCTCAGATTCGAACTATGTACAATATTTTGTGTATTATTATTATTATTGATAAGTGAAATAATATTATGGTTCATGTAAGTGGAGCATAAAATCTAGTGGTCTATGGAGAAAATACTATGTTATGGCATCAAAAACTTTGGCATATTAAAGAGAAGGGTCTTTGAATACTGCATCGCAATTGTATGGTAGAAGGTATGTCTAATTTCTCCCTAGATTTTGATTTCTATGAACATTGTTTATTTGGGAATTAGAATCGTGTGAGTTTCCCCTTTAGTGTTAAGAAGGCGAAAGGGATATTAGAGTTTGTGCACAGTGATGTGTTTGGACTTGTGTCGATTTCACCACTGGGTACATTTGTGTACTATGTCTCATTTATACATGAATTCTCAGTGAATACATGGATATATTTCCACACGAGGAAATCTCAAGTCTTTGAAAGGTTTAAAGAAGTTAAGGCTCTAGTGGAAAATAATATAGAGAAGAAAATTAAGGCATTGAGGATAGATACTATTTGAGAGTCTTGTAAGTAAGAATTTGAAGAGTTCTATAAGAAGTCCGGTATATCACGGTAGAAGAGTACTTCATACACACTTCAACAAAATGGATTTGTAGAAAGAATGAATAAAATGTTGATGGAAAAGGCAAGGTGCATACTTAGTGATGTCAAATTAGGAAAATAATCATGGGTGAAGGCAATGGATATTGCATTTATCTATTTAACAAATCACCTTCATCAGACTTGGAGGTTAAGACTCCACGTGAGGTATGGACTAGTCATAAACTCTCTCTCTCACATCTCAGGGTATTTGGCTATGATGGATATGTACATGTTCTAAAGGAGAAAAGAACCAAGATGGATAGTAAATCTAAAAGGTGCATGTTTATTGGATATAAGGATGGTTTAAAGTGTTACAACCTTTTGGAACCTAGAAATAATGATGGTTGTGTACAATTAAGAGGTGGTGTTTAGAGATATTAAAAATGTTATTAAACATGAAGTCATACCAAAGTAAAATGAAACAAAGAAAATAAAGTTTGAAATAAAGGAGAAAGAATCAGAATTTACAACAAAACAAGAAACAGAAAAGGAAGAGCCACATACTCCATTTTTTAGGAGATTAGTTCAAGAGAGAAGGAAGCCATTGAGGTATAGTCCATCTGTTTTATGTTCAACTCTTTCTTTATCTATTATTGATTATGATCCAAAAATTTTTAGGAAGGTAGTGGATTCAGAGGATGGAAAACTTTGGAAAAAGGCCATAGTTGAAGAAATGGAAGCCTTGAATAAAAACGAGGCTTGGGATATGGTAGAGTTGTCAGTTAGAAGGAAACCCATTGGTAGCAAATGTGTTTTTAAAAATAAGATGAGTGAAAAAGAAAAGGTGGAGAAATACAAAACTTAATTGGTAGAAAAACGTTATTCATAGGTGTCAGGAATTGCTTTTAGTGATATTTTTTCTCATGTTACCAAGTTAGCTTCTATTAGATTACTTTTATCCTTTGTTGTTGCTTTTTATTATGAGGTAGAACATATGGATGTGAAGACATCATTCCTTCATAGTGATATAGAAGAAGAGATATACATGAAGAAACCAGAAGGATTTGTAGTGAAGGGAAAGAAAAAACTAGTATGCAGATTAAAAAAGTTTTCGTATAGGTTAAAACAGCCATCACAGATGTGGTATCAAAAATTTTATACATATATATGGGTACTTCAATGCACAAAGAGAAAAGTGGATCATTGTGTGTATTTTAAAATAATTGGAGACTGTGTTATTTATTTGGTCTTGTATGTGGATGATATGTTGTTGATTGGAAATAACAAAGAAATTTTCAAGGATTTGAAGACCCAATATCCTCTAAATTTGATGTGAAGGATCTTGGTGCTGCCAATTATATTTTAGGCATGAAAATTTGATGAGATCGGGCAAAGAGGAATCTCTAGTTAAACCAGAGGAGGTATGTCAAGACAATATTGCACAAGCTTAATATGCATGGTAGTAAACTAGTGAAGCTTCCTATTCCTCTAGGTGTAAAGTTATGTGTTGAGCAGTGTCCCAATACACAAGAAGAGAAAGAGGACACATCTCATTTTCCATATGCTAGTGTAGTTGGTAGCCTGATTTATGTAATGGTTTGTACCAGACCAAACATTACACATGTAGTGGGAGTATTGAGGAGGTTCATGTTAAAACGAGGGAAGGAGCATTTTATAGAAGTGAAGCGAGTTTTTAGGTATTTTCATGGCACTAGTGATTATGGTTTGTGCTACCAAGGAAGACCAAGATTGGACAAGGTTTTGGACATACATGGCTTTGTTGATGCAGACTCGGCTGGAGATCTAAACTAGCGAAGATTTGCAAGTGGGCATGTGTTTAACCTATTTGGAGGAGGAGTCAGTTGGATGAGAAAGATAAAATATATGGTGGCACTTTCAACTAGATAGGTTGAACACATGGTAGTCACACATCGAAACATTGTGTTCAAGTATGGGGTTCGTACAATGAGCTATAAGGATAGATTGTGCCAGCCAAAGTGCAATTTTCTTGGAAAAGAACCCTTCTTATCATTCGAAGACAAAACATGTTCATGTTCTATATCACTTTGTGAGGAATATTGTTAAAAACAAAAAGATGTTCCTAGTAAAGGTGGATACTTGGAAGAATGTTGTAGATGCATCGTCAAAGTGTATGAGCATGGAGAGGTTTTCTCGATGTAGAGAAACAATGGTCATTGTAGCTGGGGACCAACGACTTGTGCACTCCTGCTCCCACCTATATGGAATGAAAACAACAGGTGGGGGAATGTTAGGTATGTGTTATATTCTTTCCATGACAAGTTACAGATGTTGTTACATTCCGTCAAGCACAGTAGGGGGTGGCATCCCCCCCTCGTTGGGGAATTTGCAGGGTGACACTAACTCCACTGCACAGGGTCAAAGACAACACCCTCATATTTTTTTTATCCGGACTAAATAATAGTTGTGCGCACCCACCCATGGCTTTCGCTCATGGTTTTGCGCAAGATGATCTTTGCCCATGGTATTTTGTAGATCCGGTCAAGGGAACTACGATTATGTTCTAATCCAGTGTTAAAGGATAAGCGTTTGTGAATGCTTCAACATGTATATAATGTATTGTAACAATGAAAATAAAATAATGAAAAATCAATCTAGTTTTCTAGGTTTGGGATCGAGGAGAAAATATTTCTGTATATTTTATGTGCTCGCCATTGTTTATTTTTTTTGTTTTAAGAATTCATTTGCAAGTAATTTTTGTACAGCCATATAGTTCCAAAACACTTTGCGAAAAAAGAGTTTGTGCGAGAAGCGTAACTGGGTTGAAAATGAAAAAAAAACGAAAACCACTTTCTCGATTATTACTCGCATCTATTCTAATTTTCAAAATCTTTGTGAGAGTACCAACTTTATCAACTTGTTAAATCAACAAATTCATAATAATTATCATTTAATATAATAAAAAGTATTATCATTGATCTGATTTTTCTACTTTATCAACTTGTTAAATCAACAAATTCATAATAATTATCGTTTAATATAATAAAAAGTATTATCATTGATCTGATTTTTCTATCTGGGGTCGAATTTACCGTGATCACCCGGGAGATCGTATTGTTCATTTAACTACACATATATTAATTTATTATAATTAAAAAAAAAAAACCATGACCAGAAAACTCCAACCATCGAAATCCAAGCACTAGTGGCCACAGCTCGAAATAATTCAGACGGCAAGCCAGTCCATATACGGGTATACCGAGGACGCGCATATTGTGTGGCTAAAACAAATAAGAGAAAGCCAGGCCAGTTGACTCGAGTGCGCCATTGAAAATGGACGCCAGTTGACCCCAATGAGCCTCTGACAAGGATGGACTCCAACTATAAGGGATGCCTGACAGTTGTTGTGATTGTGATTGTGATTGCAGTTGTACAGGTGCAATGGCAAATTTGTCTGCGGTTGTCACATTAGTGTACTGCATCTTCGGTGCACGCAAGGGCATCATCGTGAATCCTTCCCCATTTCTCATCTCAGATAGAAGCTTCGGTGCAACGAAGAAGAAATTATGCAGGCATACTTGACTTCTTTATCACTCTCATTACTTCTAATCTAATCTTACACCCTATAAATTTTGTTAGTGTATGCTGCTGCAGACGAAGAAGCAGCTAACGCCGCTATAGTTTGGTTTATAGATAACGCCCTAATGGGAGAAGGAGGGGTTATGAGAGATCCAAGGGGCGGGATTGCTAGGGATGCAGCAAGGCTGGTGGCCGCTCCTTTTCTGGTAAAGACATATCGTTTAGTGGACGATCCCTCAACAGATCACATCGTCTCCTGGGGAGACAATAATAACACCTTTGTAGTGTGGCGCCCAAAAGAGTTCTCCGCGTCGATCTTGCCAAGTTATTTCAACCATACCAATTTCTCCAGCTTTGTTCGGCAGCTCAATACTTATGTAATAATTCTTTACTTTCAAACATGGTTTACTTATTTTTCTCTAGTTTAACGAACAGGAGAATATCGCTGTGTTAATTTACTTAAATGGGTTTGGTGATGCAGGGGTTTCGAAAGATTGTTCGGGGGCGTTGCGAGTTTGCTAACGAGTTATTCAGGAAGGGGCAGAAGCATCTCCTCTCTCATATCCAGAGAAGAAAACCCTCAAGCTGCCCCGCACTGACTGACTATGGTAACAACTCTTTATTCACGCCTATTTCATCCGCACAACGCAACGACATGGCCACAGCGATCCCTTCTCTCTCAGAGGAGAATGAGACATTAAGAAGAGATAATTCGTTGCTGTTATCAGAAATTGCCCGCCTAAAGAATATATGCAGCAGGGACATAACGCTTTTTATTCTTCAAAGTAGCAACGATCCTCCCCTGCTCGACATGGACAGGAAAATCGAGGACGTGAGTCCTTGTAGCTCCATTGAAGACGTAGCGAAGGATAGCAGTATGAACCCACCAAAACTCTTTGGAGTCCCCCTCTGTTAAGGGCTTCTTAAAGAGGTAACAGAGATTAGTATGTATTCAGAGGTGTTCCGTACTTTATAAGGTCATTTGTCGAACTCTATAGCTTCCACATTAATAAATGTCATTTACAATAAGCAGTTTTTCTATTTGTTATTCCTTGTTTAGAATAAGATCATTTTCAGGGTCATTTTCTTCCATACTTGTAAAAAATTCATGCGTTGATTGTGGAGATATTAAGATCTCGCAGAATATTATTCTAGAAACCATAAGTTTTCTCGGAACATCTAGAAAACATAAGTTTATAGACAATTATCAAATAATAATAAAGAACTTCTCAGATTTGATTGAAATTGTTAGTTGGATAGTTGATCAATTTTCTTGGTTTTTGGTTTTGACACCTACCTACATGGTAAACCTGTCCAATTGATCCCAATTGGATATTTTGAATAAACTAGCAAGGCATACCAAAATTGTTTTAGTGGAGCTTCCCATTACACCGATCGGCAACTGCACAAATATAGAATAAGAACATGATTATAAATTTAAAGTCTGCGTTTGAGCTTTTAGAGTTGATTTCTCCTCACTTCAAAAAATGCCTGAACCTATTATATCGAACAAGTCGTTTTGATATGTGTATACCGATTGTATTTTATTACCAAGATTTTCTGAAAATATTTCCTTTATTAATCCTATCGTTTTTATATGATTGTTCAATAAAACCTAAAATTAATAAATTTGATAAAAAAAAAATGAAAGTGGGTAATTAAAAAACCTAAAAAAGGTCGTATGTCAGTTTCAATCCCGTTTTATATAATGATACTTGTATATTAGTCATAGACATATTTTTGGCTAAGATTTTATATTGGGAGGTCTTAGAAATATTTACAGTTACCTTCAAATTGAAGAAACCATATTTTCAAAGTTGATCGGTAGATAAGGAATTTATAATTTTTTGTTTTTTTTACGGAAATGATTTGTATTCTTTATTATCTATATGACAATGATTTCTCTGTATTCAAAATTAATTTTAGAGCCTGTATTTCATATTCCAATTCTAGCTTCGACTTCTCTAAAATTCTCTGCAACGCTGCTCTCCCATACTTCAAGAAATGATGGTATCTGTACACTGCCAATGAAGATACTAATGACTATCCAAGAGTTACAAAGAAATTGCACCCTGCCTAACAATATAAGCAAAACAATCCTCTTCTTAATAGACTGGACTTTTGGCTTTTACACACTACCCAGTGCTCAAAATTCGTATCTATCCAAGCAAGCTGCTGTGTCTATCATTGAATTAAAAGATAAGAATACAATATGCACTCTCACCTACCTCAATGCTTATCAGTTTGGATTCTTCATTTGTATTCTTTGTGTTTGGTTCTCAAAATTCTTATCTATCCTACCAAGAAAGCAGCTCTGTCTATTATTGAATTCTTTTGTTTATGTTTTGTGCTAAGAATTATTACTTGTGCAACTAAAGAAGCAGTTGTAGCTATTATTAAATTAAACTATAAGACTACAATATGCCCTCTTATCCACCTCAATGTCTCTCTCTTTGGATTCTTGAGTTGAATCGCTTATTCTGTGTGTGGTGAAATTCGCATTAATGATCAGAGGCTGAATGACTATTCAATTCCAATCATCCAAAATATTGATAAAACAGCGCACAACTTGATAATTCGCTAGATGTGGGAGGTCACCCCTCAGAGAAAGGGTCTAGGATTGATGCAAACGCCAAGAAACCAATGCCCGACCTCCTTGAAATGAAAGACAGACTACACTGCACGTAAGGCCTCACCGAGTATAGTTGGCCTGCATGCAATTTCAACGCAAGGGACCGAACACGATGTATAGCCTATGTGATATAGATCAAGAGTATAAAGTTTGAGATGTTGGAAAGGTGGAGGAGATAAAGCATAAATTCAAATATAAAATACAAGCGGTTTCTTTTTTATTGATCATATAAAATATGATTCTTACAATGAATCCGGTGAAGGGTATTTAACATTTTTCAACTAGGGACTGCATAAAATATCTTGACATGCAACCACATGCAATCACACACTCTACTGGACTTAACACTCCAACACTCAACCATTCAATCACTCATTGAATTGACTCTCTATGTTTAGGCAACTCCACACGCTGGAGTAATTACTATTTCTAAGACTCCCCGTAATTCTCTATGTTTGGCCAACTCCACATGCAAGAGTAATTACTATTTCTAACGCTCCCCCTTAATTATGACCGTATGACTCAACAGAACTCAAACATGGCTCATATCACTTAAAAATGCACGTTACTATATGTCTTAGCTAGGTTTACAATGACTGGAGAATTTTACAATTTTGCATTTTTCTTTTTCTCTGTTTCTAGATTCTATATCCTCGAAATTTCTTCATTCTCTCTTGAACTTTCTTGTTGTAAGCTCCATATTTCTTTACTTATTGCTGCTACAAATTTTCTTTGACTTTTTTTTACTTTGTTACTTTGTTTTGAAACATAATCTGATCTTGTCTAGTACAACTTCCTCTTCAAATATAAGTTCAACTATGGAATATTGCCAGAACATTGCATCTTCAAAGTGTCTTCTTTTCTTTGCTTCTTGCGCTTCATATTCCTGATTTTCTTTCTACCTTATTTCTTGATAGCAAAATCTTATCTCTTATTAACTCCATTGTTGAAAAATGGTTTCAATGCATTCATTTTTGTCTTTATAAACATCCATATAATTATTTTCACTTTCGTCATTAGGTACTGAGGCTTTTTTCCTGTAATCTGCGTCAAATTTATTAACAACCTTGTTTTCAACTTTTTCACCCATGCTATTTTGCACCTACATATTCAAAAACAATGTTAAATACAACTTTCATATGGCTCCCTTTAGTGAGCGCTTCCTTCTCTACATCTGCGTTATTTTCAACAGCATGGAGGTTGTCTTCTACTATTATGTTGTCAGTGGATACTCTCATCAAAAACTCTTCAATCACTTTATCATGTTCTTGATCATGAACTACTGCTAGATGAGATATTGATTCATGAATAGTTCCAACTGCTTCATATCTTGTTGCTACAGTGGCAACTTCAACCTTCAATGTTTCATCAAACATTGCAATTACCATAGCGTCACAATCAATCCCTGTTTCAAAAACGAAACCACACATAACATCAACACAATGTTCATCCTCAATATGGTGGGATATCTGAGCATACATGTGCTCATTCTCAATTACATTGACAATTTCAACTTCACCAAATCCATGAGTTGCAGCTAGATTCACCAATTCACATATAACTTTGCAGTTATCATCCACATGTGTCTCATCATATTGGGATTCACCATCATCTGCGTCATCCAGATTACAATGGAGTCCTTGAGCATTTATATGCTATTTCTCTCATATCAATTTGTTGGAAAGGTAGAAGAGGCAAAGCATAAATTCACACATAAAACACGAGTTGTTGCTCTTCTATTGATTGCTCAAAACATGATTCTTACAATGAACCCAGTGAAAGGCATTTAACCTTTTCCAACTAGCCACTTGCCTAAAACATCTTGACATACAATCACACACTCACAGTGGTCTATCATTTAACTCAACTTGACTCAACCACTCAATCACTTTATTAAATAACTCTTTATATTTAGCCAACTCCACATGCTAGAGATATTACGATTTCTAACATTAAAAGAGATAACTTTGTTTATGTAAAATAATTTTAGAATGTGAATGATATCATTATCCCAAATTTTCTATCATTCCAGACACGATTAGAAACTGACCTAGATCTTTGTAATTGCCAGATTATAATAACCTTTGCCATAATCAGTTTCTATCTAATGGATGGTGCATATCTGTTACTTATTTATGTTCATCGAAATATTATTCGATAGTAAAATTTTAAAACCAATCCACATAACTACAATAATATTGGATCGTTGTTTTACTCGATACACTATGCTCGATACACTATGCCCTTGATTAAATGAGTATAGTTTTATTCTAACTCTAAATTTAACAATTTAATACAGGTTGGGGCATGAAAGGTGTGAAATTTTTTAAAAGCGAAAAGTTTTAGAAAGGAAATTGGAACTGTGGATATTTCATTTAATTTGGTTATTTTATGAAAGATATATATTGTTTAAATTGGTTATATATATATATATTATTTAAATTTATTTTTGTATATATGAATGGATTTAAAGTTTTGAAAATTTCTTAATTATTTAGATTGTGTGGATTATATAGGTTAAACTTGCAATCCAATAAATTTTTACTGGATTTTAAACAAAATTGGCTTTGTCAAAATTGTAAAATTGTAAAACTACTTTAAATCTTTTAACCATATATTTATAAAGTTGAAAGTGAACGTTTATTATTAAAAAACTGCATTGAATTTTTATCATTAGTACATTTGAAAATAGTATATATTAATTTTATATTAGAAATTGAATGGATTATATATTTTTCTCCCATGATAAAATTGATTTTTTCACTTGCAATTATGTTTTTTTTGCATTCAAATATTCTATCATATCAATATTAAATTTATTTTGTGTGTATTTTATATAAATATATCAGATTAATCTTGAAATACACTATTTAGGAAAGATATTCAAACAATTTATTTAATTGTTGTGTTTTGAATAAGTCTGCTTTATAATTAAAAAAATACAGATAATTTTTTAATTATTTTATTTCTCCAAAAATATAAAATTAAATCATTTCAGATACATATTTAAATATTTTATTTATAAAATAGTGTTACTACCTCCCATATATAAAATCGATATTATTATTTTTCTTAATCGATTTTAAAAATACTATATATCAACTCTAACTTAAACACTGATGAAATTTCAAATCATACTGTAAAATGTGCCTTTAGACAACAACTGATTGAACAATTATATGCACTTTACTGCTCCAGTCGACCAGAAGATAAAAATAAACCGCCAGTATCTCTGATACAACTATCTACCAATCAATTGGAGATGAACCCAAACTCTGAGAAACCAAATTAAACCGCGAGAAAATGCTTCTGAGAAGAGTAAATTAAACTATGAAAAAGTGCTAATAGGGACAGTATCTTGCGACTTTATTTATCAGTGGAATCCCTTATTGATATCTGTCGATTTGCAATACAAAAAGCAGCTAATTGTGAAATTCTAACAAAAAACGAACTATCATATGAACGGAAATATGTATTTTCATCCCACTTTAATTCATTTAAAGAAAAAATTTTATTTTAATAGGAAAAGTTCTAATTTTAAATATCAATTTATAAATATTTCGATTTATGATAAAAACTTTTATAATTCTTCATATCAATGTTTTTTTTTTTTTTTTATTAATCCAATTATATACTGAACATCAAAAAGTGAGTTTCCTGGCTTTTTAATGTAATTTTTATATGGTTGAGAATTAATCTCATTGTTACTCATAGTCCGTTTGAATTAAGTTTGGTTAGTTGAGTTATTTATAGCTATTGCTTTTTGTTTCTAATATAATTTATTTGGGGTTAATGTCATTTATTTAGGAGTTATTGAATGATGAGAAGACTTGTTAGCTATATTGTTTGTTTGGGTTTATTTTATGTGTATTTTTATCTCTGTAATTTTTGTCGTGATATTAGAGTTGCATAAAACAGTGTTTGAAAAGTTGAATTATAGAAATAAAGACTAAAAAATGTTGGAACTATTACACATCTACATGCAGACTCTTAGTTAGAGTATGCGACTACATGCAACTACTACATATCTACATACAGACTCTTAGTTAGAGCATGGGATTGCATGCAAGATTCCTTTTGCATGATTTACTCCTTGATTTGCTCCTTTTTAACTCCGCAACTGACTACTTATCTCTAGAACTTGTTGTAGGTGTTGAGACTTCTCATTGAACTTGTTGTAGGTGTTGAGTCTTCTCATTGATCACCACTATAGTGCATTACCTTGGAATCTTCACCGAGTAATGCTATATCATGAGCATTGTAACATATTTTCTAATGAATCATTCTTTTCTTCTTTCGATTTTCTTTTAGTGTTTTTGCTCTGCAAAACTGTTTGTTCAACCTTTACTAGCTAGATTCATCTGTGCAGGTTTTCTAACACATTTACATGGTATCAGAGCTTGGACCCAGGTTCGATTCCCTCGAGCTGCATTTGAGGGGGAGTGTTGGAAGAATCATCACACCTCTATAAAATCCGTACCAACACCTACGCGTTTTGGTGTTTTGGTGTAAGTTGCACTGTATTTTGGGTGACCTCTAGCCTTAGTTGTCACGGCTAACGGTTAAGATAGTGAAGGCTAAGGCCAGACTTGTTGAGTAGATATCAAAATTAAAATTAAAATCAAATCAAATCGTAACACTAACGCTCACGCTCACCATAAGAGTGGTATCCGCGTTACTAAAGTACCTGGGCACCGAGGACCCCATCATTACGTAGTTTTGGGGCTAAAGCAACATCCCGCATTCAAAAAATGCACGAGGTAATTAAAACTTATGCTTTCACAAAATTCGTAGGGTCACGTTTAAAAAGATTATCTTTTTGGCAAAAGACAAAAATCCTATTTTTTTTTTTAAATATTATTTTCTTAAGCCTGTTTTATGAAAAAAAAACTAATTTACCTTCTAGAAAGTATAAAGGTCTTTTGAATTTTTTTTATTTGAAGTCTTTAAAAGAGTTAAAAAAAATGGTTAACTAATTTTCCTTCTCTAAAGTCTAAAGGTCTTTTGATATTTTTTATTTGAAGTATTTAAAGGAGTATCTCATCTACTTTAAAAAAAAATGGTTTCCTGGAGACACCATTTCTCTTTGGCAAATATATGAATTTTGGTTTTTATCACTGAAATTTTTTTTGCAAGCTCAATATTGTTGGGATGAACGTTTATATAGACCCAAACAAAGAAGTATTAGTAGTAATGACAAATAATTAGAGTAATGTCGTTACAAAACTAAGAAAGAAAGAGCATCGAGTCAAATGCTGGATACAGAATCTAGATGATGATTCTATCTTCGACCATATAACCGACACATCAACAACAAAAGAAGCTTGGGATATTCTCAAGAATATCATGGTAATCATACAGTGGAGACTGTCAAGGGTAATGATACATATGGAGACTAGCAAATTGTAGACATTGCGGAATTAATTCAAAACCTTGACGATGACTAACACAAATAATGTTGATCAACTCACAACTACAGATATGGGAATCGTCAATCAAATCAGAGTCATTGATGAAGCGATTGCATATTAAAAGATCATTGAAAAGGTCCTCTAACATCTGCCAAGGAAATATGACATGGTTGTAACAATGATTCTCGAGTCTAAAGATCTTACAACCTTGTCAGTAGAATGATTGACTCCATCGCTTGTGTCACACAAAACATGGTTGAACCTTAGAGAAGATCCCATGGAACAAGTCTCTCCTGGGAGAGGTATAGACAAAGTATATAGAGGAAAAAAGCAAGTAAGGCAGAGGAAAATGCAGATCTACAATACATCATCATGCAACAAATCAATATCTTCACAGAACCATAAGATACAAAGAAGCAGAACATGGAAAAAATCTAATGTCCAATTCTATTACTGCAAGAAATTATGGCTTTATGAACATGGACGAAAAAAGTAGTTATATCAATAAAGAAGCAATGTCCATATCTCCAAAAATAAAGGAGTATCGTCTGAAACCATGTTCCTTTTGTAGCATGTTTCTGATGACAATCACAAAGAGGAACCTTGGTTGTTGGACAATGGCTGCAACAACCATATGATAGGCTAAAAAGGTCAGTTTTCTTGCGTTGATGATTCCATCAAATATGAAATTACTCTTAGTGACCATTCTCATAAAAATATGAAAACAAAGGTATCGTGCATGTTCTTATAAAACAAAATCAATAGAAACATATAGTTAATGTTTATTATGTTCCTCATATGAGGCATAATCTCATTGGTGTAGGTCAATTGATACAACATCACTATTACGTAATATTCCAAGGGACCACTTGTTATATTTATGAAAAACCTCCCAATAGAATACTATTGGATAGAGTAGAAAAAACCATGTCCAAATTTATCTTAGTCATTTGTGCAAAATATTTTAAAGTTACATGAGTCACAATTAAGGCATTCTAGGTACGTTCATATTCCCTTCAAGAGTCTTCGTCTTCTTGAAAAACATTATGTGGTTACTGGTCTCCTTGTTCTAAATGATCAAGACTGTCGATGTGAAATTTGTTTCCTTGCAAAGCATAAAAGAGACAAATTTCCCACATCTTCCAATAGTGCAAAGGAACTCTTGGAGCTACTCCAAAAAAATATTTGTAGCCCAATGCAAACAAAATCCATTAGTGGTAGTCTTTATTTTTTCTCTGTTATTGACGACTATAGAAGGACAATATGGATTTATTTTCTAAAAAATAATTTCAATACTTTCTCAAGATTCGACAAGTTCAAAGAAAAGGAAGAAAAGAAAAGTGGAAAGCCTTTGAAATTAATGAGATAAAATAGAGGAGGAGAATGCAGTTCCAATGATATCAAAGCATTTTGTCAACAACGAGGCATCATCATGCAAAACACAACAAGATACACTCTATAGCAGAAAGAAAATTTCAGTTGATAATGAATATGGCAAGATGCATACTTTGTGAAAAGAAATTTTCCAATGACTATTGGGTAGAAGGTATTTCTACTTCATTATATCTTTTTAACAAATTTACAACAACAAGCGTGAAAGATGCAGTACCTCAACAAATTAGATGCTAAGAAGATTTATGTATCTCACTTTCAAATATTTGGTTGTGTAGCATTTGCACAAGTTCCAGAGAAATTGTGGAAGAAATTTGATGATAGAGGTGAAAAATACATCTTTGTAGGCTACAATGAACAATTAAAAGCCTATATACTCTACAATATACTCACCAAGAAAAAAAATTTAAGAAAAATAATTAAGTTTTTTGAAAATAAATCTTGCTCTAATCAAATTGATGAAGATTCAGATCAGCCTATTCATCCACCAAGGCTACCAAAATTGTAGATATAAGAAGAGTCATAGAACTTTGAAAATGGTACTTCTTCCAGCAGTGAATCCAGTAATGAATCATCATCTTCTGAAGATAATAAAAAAACTAGAAGCATTAGGGACATATATGAGCAAGAGCATGATTTTGAGCAGAAAAATATTTTTTTCTTTCCTGTCAACGAACCCACTTTGAAGAGGAAATAAATGAGAAAAATTGGGTTGAGGAAATGAATCTAGCAATCACAACCATAAATAAGAATGAAACTTGGGAATAGGTTGATCAACTAAAAGACAACCAACATTGGTTCCAAGTGGGTCTACAAGAACATGCTGAATGAAAAAGGAAAATTGAAGAAAAATAAGGCCATGCTGGTCGTCAACGATTCTCACAACAATTTGGTGTAGACTAAGGTGAAGCCAAGTTTTATCCAATAGCAAGGTTAGATACAGTCATAACTGTTTTTTCCACTACAACTTAAAATAAATGGCACGTTTCAACTGGATGTCAAATCTGTTTTCTTAAATGACATTTTGTAGGAAGATGTTTTTTGGATCAACCACCATGTTTTGAAGTTAGAGGACAAGAAAATCATACATATAAGTTGAATCAAGTCTTATTTGTCTTGAAGAAAGCTCCTCCAGCTTCGTACAATCAAATTGTCTCTTACCTTATCAAAGTTGGATTATAAAGAAGCGTCGATGAGCAAACTCTTTATACAAAAAAATCATGAAGGTAAAATTCTCATTCTTTGTCATTATGTTGATGATTTTCTTTATACAGGTAAATATGATGTTAGTAGAATTCAAAGCTATCATGCAAACAAAATTTGACATGATTGTTCTTGGCCTCCTCAAATATTTCTTAGATATTGAAATTCAACAGTATGCTAATGGTATTTTTCTTTGTCAATAAAAGTATGCCACTAACATCCTCCAACATTTTAGAACGATTAGTTGCAAATCAGGTGACACTCCAATTACTCTATGTACCAAGCTGAGCAAAGAAGATGAAGGATCATCAATTGGTTCTACTTTGTATAAAAGTCTAGTCGATATTCTCTTGTATCTGACTGCAACTAGATCTGACAACATGTTTGGAGGTAGTTTTGTTTCTAGATTTATGGAATCACCCAAGCATTCCCATTTTAAGTTTGAAAAAAGAATCTTGAGATATGTTGCAAGGACACTAAACTATGGCTTTTTAATAGCCCTAGGTTAAAAGTTCATGTAATAAAAGTTAATAAAGGCAAAAAATAATATTCAAGGTCATGCGACAGATATCCCAAGCTGAATGTTGGGTAAAATATCCTTGTGTACGTATTCATTTGGTTTATTATAGGTAAAGGAAATTGGAAAAGTCATTGAAAAATAGTTTGGAAAGGAAAAGTGGCATTAATTGGCATTTTATTTATGAAAATAAAGGGAATTAGGAGAAAAGGTAGGTGAAAGGTCACAGGGTGCATGTGAGGAGTAAAATTAAGGAAAATGATGGAAAATGAAGAAAATAGAGGCCTCATTAATAAAAAGGTTTTTGAGGATTAGTTTGTAGCCTTTTGTCAGTGTTAGCTTTTCTTAGTTGAGTTTTGGAATTAGTCTGAAAGAGGAGAAGGAAAGAAAGGAAAGGAAAGGAAGGACAAGGAAAACAAAGAATGGAAAAGGAAAGAAAAGGAAGGAAAAGATCAAGTAAGGAAAGGTTGGAACAGGAAGCTTAAGTGGGAATACTTGAAGATAACATATTGCATGCATGATTTCCTAGCGAGTTTTGGCATGCATGGCATATGCATATCTTTATTTCGGTTTCTTTGTTTTTAGTGGCATGGATTTTTGCGGTTATTTTACAGTGGTTTCAGCCTTACCTTGCCATTTTTAGATAGCCATGGTGTAACAAGATTGCTTCTTGGTTGAGCTATGGGTTTTTCGAAGGTTTTGGATTCGGGTGAGGTGATCTTAAGAAAATCCCAAAGGTTGGAGGTGGAGATGATTTTGTTTGGGAAGCCCTCAATAGGTGGGTGGAGACATGAAAATTCCTGAAGGGATGTTGAAGGAATTCTAAGGCATCCAATCTCAGTTTGGTTTTGTGATCTCAAGACTGATTTAGGTGAGATCACTATATGGTGAGGCTGGAGGTGGTTTAACCTCTGGATTCCCTTGGTTGTAATGGATGGTTTTATCCCATGAGACCCCACATTCATGATAGGAACATGGCATGTGGTTGATTAGATGAAAAAAATATTTGGTTGAGCCCAATCTATGGTTGGGTGGTACATGGGAGTTCCTGACTTGGTTAGATTTTTCATATGGTTAATAAAAGCTAAGTTCCTCTTTTTTTATGAGTAAATGTACTTGTTATTATTTGTCTTTAATGGATGTTCTCTCATTGTTATTTATCTCGTTATATGTTGCTTATAAGCATGGTTAATTGATAGATCTAAGTAGGCCTCTTAACATATTTCTATTAGCGAATGTATGCATAATGAATGCAATACCTAATTGGTGTTATCGCAACTATTATGAGAAGGAATTCTTCCTTCTTGTCTATCCTCAAATAAGTTTTCAAATCATTATGTTCATATTTGCACTCGTGACTTGTAGGGTACATGTTCACCAAGTGCTTAACGGAATGTCAATCTGGGTTGGCAGGGTTCACGTCAAGTTCTGGTTCAAGTTTTGGTTCATAAATATTGTTTATATGTCATTTATAATTTTTGGAAGTTTCACTGAGTTCTCGGTAGAGGCCTGAGTTGTGACCCTCAAAAAGTGGCTTAGAATTCAAGGTTGTTGGCATAAACCTGATTGCAAAAGTCCATAGTTGCATCGAGGCATGCCTATTAGTGTGCTTTGAGGGAAACATTCACTTGCATACCTTTGAAATGGAGCAGTTGGGACTCTAGGTCAGTGAAAAAGAGATTTATTGTAGGGTTTGTACACTTGGAGGGGTTGGGATTCTCCTGGAGATCTTGTTGCACCTAAAGGAAGTCAGTAAGTTCTCAAGTTGTCGACTCCATTTCCTTAAGGTCATGTAGGAAGTTAACTCTAATTATAGTAACCCTAATGTCATGATTACCCTAGGAAAGCCAATGAGAGTGGGTAAATGTGGGAGGAGGCAGTTACAGGGTGGTATCAGAGAAAGTTACATTCTCTTTGAGTAAATTCTGATGTTTTCATGGTTATGGTTGTCATGCATGGGGTCATGGTGCATGGTTGGTATGGTCATGCATGATGATTGCTATATTGATATGGTTATTATTATATTTGTATCATGCTACTATAGCTTGATCTTACAGATTGGATAAGCCTCCACTGGACATAATTGAGGTATGGATTTGATTTTGGTATCTATTTGGTTTATCTGACATGGTAAACTTATAGGAAGAAGAGAATCAAAGATGATGAGAAAAATAGTACACTACAGTTCCTGTGACTCTCCCTACAGATCATTTGGGTAGCAAGGAGGAGATCATTATCCTGGTATAGCATATACATTGAGGAGATCGCTGACATAGATCAGAAGTTGAAAATTGGACAACGACTTGATGGTTGAGGCTCAAGAAATACCTACAAGAGCTCAAGAAAAGTAGGTAGAGGCCAATGCAACGATTCTTCAGATATTTTCAGGGTTGCAAATATATGGACCATTGAGGATCGGTCGTGAGCAAGAAGAGAAAACTAGTGGATCCTATGTTAGCAAGTCTAGGTCTGGATACAAGTTGGATAGAGAGGAAACAATTGGAGGTGGCAGATCACCAGATATGCCTGATAGGAGGACTAGTAAGTATGGGCATCATTCTAGTTCCTCATCCAGGAGACACCATCATAGTCATCACCGCCATCATCCTTATAGGAATGATGAGTACTTACCTAAGGATTTCAAGAAAGTAAAGTTGCCTAAATTTGATGGAGAGATGAAGAAGTGAGAAGACACAAAGGCATGGTTTCTTGGGATGAAGAAGTTATTCAAAATGCAAAACTATTAAGAGAACATGAAAGCCAAGATACCCACCATCAGTCTCAAAGGGAAAGTGGATATTTTGAAGGAAGATGTGAAGAACGTCAAGGAAAGTTTTGAAGAATAGTTGATTTGGGATGAATTTGAGAGACTCTTCAAGAAGAAGTACTTGTGACATAGGTACTATGATGACAAAGCTAAGGTGTTTTATGAGCTGCAAATGGGTTCTATGATAGATGATGAATACACTAGCAAGTTCCTAGAGCTATTGGGGTATGTGCCTTATCCTAAGGATGAGAGGGCTAACAGTTAGAGATTTATCAGTGGGATTCCAACGAAATATAGAGAACGGATTGAGTTTGATGAGCCTAGATCATTCGAGGAGGAAACCTAGAAGTTGAATCATTGTTACGAGTAGTCAAAGCACAAATTTGAGCATAAGCATTACTTGAAAGGAAATGAGAACGTTAAAGGGAAGTGGCCACTGAAGCAGGGAGGACATCACGATGCAGGTGAGAAAGAAAATGTGGTTCCTTACAAGAAGTTAAATGCAGTTGAGAGGGGAATGGGTCACACCCTACAAAGAAATAGAACATAGGTGATGGTACATGACCGATGAAGTGGTGGATATGTGGAAAAGATCATCACAAGAATGATTTTCCATTGTACTATGATGGTAGACCTAAGGTCTATAGTGCTCAGAAGGCACAGACAATTGGGGATGTTGGTCATAGAATTCCTCAGATTTATGCAGTTATGGAAAAAAAGTAGACAGATCACCATGCATCCATTATTGAGATGGAAGGAAAGCTTTGTGGGTGAGTTGTTTCTATTTTGATTGATCTTGGATATAATTATAGTTATGTTAATAATGACCTAGTGGATAAATGTGGCTTGAAAAAAGAAGTGCATGTAGAGTCTTGGTTTTTGCAGTTTACTACAGGTACTATGAAGAGAGTTCATCATTGGGTAAGAGCTTGTGCATTTGAGTTGAATGGTATGCCTACAATAGCACATCTGAATGTACTTCCATTGTGATCATATTGTATGATTTTGGGTATGGATTGGTTGTATCTTCATAGGACCAAAATATATTATTATGACAAGGACATTAAGTGCCTAGATGATAATGCGGAATATAGAATCTTGTGGGGAAGGAAGAAGCCTACATCATTGAGGATGGTCATGGCTATGTAGGCTAAGCATAATTGCAGGAAAGGGTGTGTGATGTTTAAAATCCATATCTCTATTAACAAGGGTAAGGATGTCAAGGATGTAGAAATATTCAAGTGGTACCGTGTACTATAGCAGTTTTAGGATGTGTTTCTGGTAGAGATTACATAGTTGCCTCCCCAGAGGGCGGTGGAGTTTTCTATTGAATTTGTATGAGGGGAAGCACCGACATCAAAGGAAACTTACATGATGAGCACACCATAGTTTGTCGAGTTAAATATGTAGCTAAAGGAAATTCTTGATAAGTGATACATTAGGCCAAGTGTATTTCCTTTGGGTCCACAAATATTGTTTTTGAAGAAGAAGGATGGTACTCTCAGGTTGTGCATTGACTGCAAACAACTGACTAAGATAATGATCAACAAAAAGTACCCGTTCTTGAGGATTGATAAATTTCTTGATTCATTGGAGCGAGCAACAATGTTCTCAAAGATTGATATGTGATCAAGATATCATTAGGTACATATGAAAGAAGAGGAAATATACAATACTCCTTTTAAGACCAGGTATGGGCATTGTGATTTTGTTGTAGTTCCACTCAGTTTGACTAATGTTAAAGCTACCTTTATGTGTCTGATGAATAACGTGTTGCATCTTTATCTAGAAAAGTTTGTTATTGTATTCATTGATGACATATTCATAGATTTTAAGAATGTGGAAGAGCATGAAGAGGATTTAGCAGCATTGTTGATATTGCTAAGAGAGCTTTAGTTGTATGCCAGGTTTAGCAAGTGTAGTTTCTTTTAGACAAAGGTGCATTACTTGGGACATGTTGTTTCCAGGGAAGGCATAACAATAGTCCAGAAAAGATAAGAGCTATCGTGGAATGGGGAACTCCTAGAAATGTGGGCGAGCTAAGATCATTCATGGGGTTAGAAAGTTATTATAGGAGTTTTGTCAGGAACTTCTCTCGGATTTCCTATCCCATTACATCTTGGCAGAGGAAAGGGAGGAAATTTGAATCGACAGAGGAATGTGCAACAAGATTTGAGCAGTTGAAGTAGTTGTTGAAAAATTCCCTAGTTCTTAAGATTGTAGATCCAAATAAGGATATTGTGGTGTGTACATATGCCTGCAAGAGAGGACTTGGTGGATTATTTATGTAGGAAGGGTACTATTAGGCCGCTATACTACTAGTGTAACCCCTTTTTGTTATTAGTACAACCCCCTTATTATATTGTTGTGCCCATGTATTCCCCATATTGTTATTATTGTGCCCCATAGAAGCCCACTATTGTTATTATTGTGCCCTTACATTATTATTATTATGTTGGATCTTATTATATTATGGCCCCATAGACTCCTATATATAGAAAGTAAGTCTTGTCATTTGTATCATCCAAGAATTTTTCATTTGTGTAATGTAAAGGAGGTTTCCCCCTCGAAGACGCTTATTTCTAAGGCATTTATCTATATTTTCTATCTTTCTGTGACTTTGTTTCCTAACATTTGGTATCAGAGCATTGGATTCTAGTGTTTCGCTACTCCAAATAGGTCATTGTGGAGTTTTCACTATAAATTTTTCTGTGATGTTTCAGAAGCTAAAAAAAAACACATTTGCACTGAAGTCATTCTGCACTTCAGGTCTGAATTTCAGAGCTTGTAGCACTATATTTTCGAAGATATGATCTGAGGAAGTTAGGGTTTTTGCAAGCTCCATAATTTCATATCAAACAAGTCATCGTGGAATTTGTGATATAATATTTTTATATGAAGGTTTAGACTCTGAAATTAAAACCCATTTGAACTAAAATCTTACTGAAGCTCAGTTCTGAAATTCAGATCTTGCCTCGCTATATTTTCGGATTTATAATCCGAGGAAGTTAGGGTTTTTGTAGACTCCTGAATTACATTCTAAATAAGTCACCTTTGGAAAATCGTCATAAATTTCTCTATGAGCATTAGATTGAAATTTTGTAAGACGTTACAGAAAGAGCACAAACTGTAGTTTGTTGTGTATATTTTTCAGATTGTAATGTTGAAACATTGACATACACCACTTTGTACAATTGTGTTGTACTAAACTAGTCTATAATTAGGTCATCATGGGAGATTTGAAATAACTATTCCTTAAAGAATCCAATCTTGATCAAACTTGTGGGGTTAGAAAGAGAACAAAGAGGACTACTGTAGGGCGCAATTTCAGAACTTGGAGATCTAAAATTACAGAGTTACAATCGTTTCAAGGCAAAGCTCCTAAAAACAAGAAAAGGCGATATGAGGAAGTTTGATGGCAAGGATCTGGTAAATTTGATACTACAGATGGAGAAATATTTTGATCTACATGAGGTGCAACTATTATAAAAGTTATGCATTGCATCTTCGTATTTAGAAACAAATCAATTTTTATGGTATAAATGGCTTTGTTCTCGTAAACCACTTGTTGCATGGTTAATTTTCATGGAGGAATTGATAGCACATTATGAGGATACAAAGAGCAATACCTTCTTTAGCCAATTGATAAATCTAAAAAAAAAAAGTGGTCAATGGTAGAGCACATTACAGATTTTCAAAAACTCAATATAAGGGAAAATGATATTCCAGAGAAGCAGGGGATTAATGTCTCCATAGGGACTTTAAAGGATAACATTTAACATGAGGTTCGTCTTTGGGAACCTGATTCATTGGGGAAGTCATTCAGGTTGGAAAGAAAAGTGGAAAGAAAAATTATGGCAACAATGATGTCTACCCCTCACAACTATAAAGATGGAAGTGTTGTTTCTCCTATCCTTCCACAACCTACAAGGTTGACACCACAACAATTTCAAAGAAAAAAGAGCAAAAGGGCTTTGTTACAATTCTGATAACAAATATATTAAAGGTCATAAGTGTGTTGAGAAGAAATTATTTTACATTTATTGTGAAGAGGAGAAAGAAAAGGATCAACAAACGTAAAAAAAAGAGGATATACACCAGGAACCAACCCCAGAAAAAGAAGAAATTATTCTGATCATATCTTGTAAATCATTAGTAAGAATTGCCACTTCTCAAACTCTCAAGATAGAAGGACATACGAAGAAGAAAAAGGTTCAAGAAGCGAAAGATCAAATCCAGCATCAAGAAATTAATCCGACATTATCTCGTAATACATTGGCCGAAATTACCACTTCTCAACCTATCAAGATAGAAGGACATATCAAGAAGAAAAGGGTAATAGTGTTGATTAATTCGGGAAATTCCCATAATTTTATTCATTGTAAGATAGCTAACGAATTGAATTACTTCCTATATCCAACACCAGAGTGTCAAGTGATGGTTTCAAGTGGAGGAATAATAAACTGCTCTAGAAAGTGCCATAATATCAAGCTATCCATGGGAGAATATGTAATGAATAGCCCAATGCTTTCCATTCCAATGGGTGGTGCTGCTGTTGTACTAGGAGTCCAATGGCTACAATCTGTTGGTACAATAGCTTTTAATTTTCAAGAACCTTTCATGAAATTTTGTGTGGAAGGAAAGGAAGTTGAATTAAGGGGTATTGCAAGGAAACCGGGAAATATGATCAGTTCTAACGGTATGACAAGGCTTCTAAAGAAGGAACAACAAGGCATAATTGCATAATCATGTTCGCTAGAGGTTCCCACATCGAAATCATCTATTTCTTCAGATCTCCAAAATGTCTTGGACAATCATTCAAAGGTATTTGAGACTCCCAAAGGCCTCCCACCTATTTGTGATCATGATGATGCTATTCATTTGATTCCAGGAAGTGTTCCTCCAAACATCAAGTTGTACAAATATCCCTGTGCCCAAAAGAGTGAAATTGAACATATGGTTGCAGAAATGCTAGACGATGGTATAATTCAACCTAGTCAAAGTTCTTTCTCTGCTCCAATAGTATTGGTGCACAAGAATGATGGATCATGGCGCATGTGTCTGGATTATAGGGAGCTCAACAAGCTCACTGTTAAAGATAAATTTCCCATTCCCGTCATTGATGAATTATTGGATGAATTGCGTGGATAAATTTACTTCACCAAGTTGGATCTTCATTCAGGATATCATCAAATCAGAATGAAGACTAAAGACATTCTGAAAACAACATTTAGAACTCATGACGGTCATTATGAATTTTTGGTCATGCCTTTTTTCCCTATCAATGCACCTTCTACATTTCAAGCTTGGAAGAATTCCATTTTCAAACCCTTTCTTAGAAAATTTGTGTTAGTATTTTTTGATGATATATTAATCTACAACAAGTCTTGGAAGGATCATGTTCAACATGTTGACAGGGTGCTCAAACTATTGGAGGAGAAACAATTATATGCAAAAATCTCCAAATGTTTCTTTGGAGTACAAGAGGTGGAATATCTAAGTCATATTGTATCTCATGAAGGTGTTAAGGCAGACCCTAGAAAAATTAAACACATTAAGGAATGGAAAAGCCCCACATCCATAAAGAATTTGCGAGTATTTCTCAGGTTGACAGGGTATTATCACAAGTTTTTTAAGAATTATGGGAGAATAGCAACACCTCTAACAAGATTATTGAAAAAAGATGCATTTTCATGGACTCAAGAAGAAAAAAAGGCCTTCGAACATCTTAAAGAGGCAATATGCCAAGCACCGATCTTAGCTACACCAGAGTTCACAAAAACCTTTATTGTGGAATGTGATGCTTCAGGAAATAGAATTGGTGTTGTTTTAAGGCAAGATGAAATACCCATTTCTTTTGAAAGTCGTCAAGTCAAAGGAAAGTATTTACACAAAGATATTTATGAGAAGGAAATGTTGGCAATACTAAATGCACTTAAGAAATGGCGACCCTACCTAATGGGAAGACACTTCAAGGTAAAAATGGATCATGATAGTCTTAAATACTTTTTAGAAAAATATTATATCCTCTGAAGAGAAACAAAAATGGGTGACAAAGATGTTGGGTTATGACTTTGAAATCATCTACAAAAAAGGGAAGAAAAATGTTGTGGCAGATGCACTCTCAAGAAAAGATGAGGATGTGGAAGCATTATTGTGTGCCATTTCTATTATCCAACCAGATTGGATAAACGAAGCAAGGGATGAATGGAAGAATGATGAATAAGTATGGGCACTCATTCAAAAGTTGCTGAAGATTCCAGTTCGAACAATATTGCCAGAAATTGACAAGGAAGGAAAAATCATATTGGATGAGGATGTGGAAGCATTGTTTTGTGATATTTCTATTATCCAACCAGATTGGATACACGAAGCAAGGGATGAATGGAAGAAGGATGAAGAAGTGTGGCCACTCATTCAAAAGTTGCAGAAGGTCCCAGTTCAAACATTATTTCTAGAACATTACGAGGAAGGAAAAATCATATTGGGACCTGGAGCATGCACAGAAACAAGATCCTGACAACTATGAAATCGATCAATTTTAGTCTCATGAAGTGGAAGAGCTTACCCACTAAAGATTTGACATGGGAGGACAGGAATTTTACACAAAAGCATCAAGAACTACTCAAGCATTGAGGACAACACTTTTCGAAGGAGAGGGGCATGTTAGGTCCCTATAATACTAGTGTAACCCCTTATTGTTATTAGTACAACACCCTTATTATATTGTTCTGCCCATGTAGTCCCCATATTGTTATTATTGTGCCCCATAGAAGCCCATTAGTATTATTATTTTTCCCTTACATTATTGTTGTTATGTCGGCTCTGATTATATTATGACCCCTTAGACTCCTATATATAGAAAGGAGGTCTTGTCATTTGTATCATCCAAGAAGTTTTCATTTGTGTATTGTAAAGGAGGATGCCCCCTTGAGGAGGCTTATTTCTAAGGTGTTTATCTATACTTTCTATCTTTTCGTTAGTTTGTTTCATAACAGGCAGGTGGTATGTTATGAGTCCAAGAAACTAAATGAGCATGATTAAAACTATGTGACTAGTGAAATTGAGTTGGTATCTATTATCCATCCATTGAATGTGTGGAGACACTATATTCTTGGCAAGAGGGTCATATTGATGAGGCATCACAATGGATTGAGGTACCTATTTTACCAACCAAATCTAAAATCCATGAAAGCTAGATTGTTGGCCACCCTCAGTGATTTTTGATTTGATATCAGATACATCAAGTGTAAGGAGAACAGGGTTGCAGTTGCTCTCAGTAGGAGAGTGCATATGAACCATGTCATGGCAGTGATCTTGTATTGGACAGATTTACAAGATTTGATCTTACAGGCAGGACAACTAGATGACAGGTACAGGAAGCTTAGTTACAAGTTACAACAATGGGATATAGTTGATTAGGATGCGTCATCTCATCTCATGGTAGATGGTTCGGTGAGATTCAGGGACAATATTTTTGTGTCAGATGAGAGTGGGATCAAGAATCTTATGTTGAGGGAATTTCATATCAAGACTTATGCAGGACACCCAAGATGCCCGAGGACGTTGACAACAATGGAAGTTATACTATTGACTAAATCTAAAGAAGGAAGTGGTAGAGTTCGTGGCTAGATGTTTGGATTGTTAGTAGGTCAAAGTAGAGTGTAAGCATCAAGGTGGATTGCTTCATTCCATGTATTTCATTATAGGTATTCTGAGGACTTTGAGGGACCATGCTTCTATCATACTTGTGGTTGACAGGTTGCTCATGGTGTCTCACTTCATTCCAGTGAAGAATAATTATTTAGCTAGTGAGTTGGCACAGGTCTTCATTAGGAGATCATGAGATTGCATTGTGTTTCGAAGAATATTGTATCATACATGGATGCTAAGTTCACTTCCATGTTTTGGAAGGAGTTTTTCGCAGGTTTGGGCCAAAGTTTGCCTTCAATACAACTTATCATCCATAGACAGATGGACAAAGAGAGAGGATCAACATGATACTCGAGGATATGCCGAGGATGTATGTCATGCATGAGCAGAGGACAGGGGAGGATTAACTTCAATTGGTTGACCTTTCTTACAACAACAATTACCAAGATTCATTGAGGATAAGTCTATTTTAAGCACTATATGGGAAGAGTTGTAATAATCACATCAGTTGGAGTGATCGAGTGAACATGGTACTTATTGGACCATACATGTTGGCAAACATGGAATATGAAATGCAAGTTATAAATAAGAATATAAAGGCAACACGGGATAGGAAAAAGAGTTATGTAGACCATGACAGAGCAATTAAGGAGTTTCATGTTTGGGAACATTTGTATTTGTGCATCAAGCCCAAGAAGAGCTCCTTGAGGATTGGATCATGTGTCAAGTTCGCACCACCATATTGCAGGCCTTTTGAGACTCTTAAGAGGAATGGACCAGTGGCCTACATACTTGCACTGCCTTTGACACTAAAATTCCGTGATGTTTTCCATGTTTCATTGCTTAACAGATATGTAAATGATGTCGATCATGTTATTGATTATTTTGTATTGTAGTTGTAACCAGAAGGAGAATTCTAGCTAAAACCTCAGTTCATATTGCAGTGAAAACAACTCAGGCTCTGGGAAAAAGAAATTGAGCAAAGTTAAGGTGAACTGGAATAACTTTGGGATAGATGAAACTACATGGGATATCACTTATCAGATTTGGGTTATGTATTCTTGATTGCTTGTCAGTTGAGGAAAATCTATTTTGGTATATATGCATATTCATGTATGGTTGTTATTTTAAATACCATAATGAGTTTTGTTATAAAGCTCCAATAAGTGGTGTGGTTTTCATGTTGTCATGTTTATCGTGATGGTATTTATTTTGGTTAGGTTGTTCATTGCAAACACTAGAACGAGTTGGGTTATAAATCTCCATGGACAATACGTTTTTCTTTTCAACAATTTTGTTGGTTGTAGGTTTCATAGAACACCAAGGATGGTGTTTCACTAATGGGGAGGGGTTTGTAACAAAACAGGGTTAAAAGTTCATGTAATAAAAGTTAATAAAGGAAAAATAAGAGCAAGGTCATGGGACACATATTCCAAGCTGAATGTTGGGAAAAACATCCTAGTGTGGGAGTTCATTCAGTTTATCATGGCTAGAGGAAATTGGAAAAGTAAATGACAAAGGATTTGGAAAGGGAAAATGGCATTAATTTTCATTTTATTTATGAAAATAATGGGAATTATGAGAAAATGGAGGTGAAAGGTCACAAGTTGCATGTGAGGAGGAAAATGAAGGAAAATAAAAGAAAATGAAGAAAATAGAAGCCTCATTAATAAAATGTCTTATGTGGATTAGTTTGTAGCTTTTTGTCAATGTTATCATTTTTCAAATGAGTTTTGGAATTAGTCTCATAGAGTAGAAGACCACCAAGAGGAGAAGCGAAGAAAGGAAAGCAAAGGAAGGACAAGGAAAGCAGAGGAAAGTAGGGATCAAGAAAGGAAATGTTAGATTAGGCATCTTCAACAGGAATACTTACAAGTAACAAATTATATGTACAGTTTCCTAGCTCATTTTCACATGCATGGGATATGCATGTGTGTATTATGGTTTCATTGTTGTCGGTGTTGAGGGTTTTTTTGGGTTTTTAATAGTGGTCTTATCCTTGCTTTGACATTTTTGGATAGCTATGGTGTGATGGGATTCTTTCTCAGTTGAGTTATGGATTTCCAGAAGTTTTTGGATCCATGCGATGTGGTCTCATGAAAATCCCAAGGGTTGGGGGTGGATATGGTTTTCTCCAGGAAGCCCTCAATAGGTAGCTAGAGACAAGAAAATTCCTCAAGGGATGGTGAAGCAATTCTAGCACATCCAAACTCAGTTTGGTTTTGTGATCTCGGGACTGTTTTAGGTGACATCACGGTATGGTGAGGGTGGAGGTGGTTTAACCTCTGGATACCCTTGGTTCTTATGAATACTTTTTCCCATGAGAACTTACATTGATTCTTGGAATATGGCATGGGGGTCATTGGCTAAAAGAAATATTTAACTCAACCTAGTCTATGGTCGGGTGGTACATGGAAGTCCCTGACTTGTTTGGCTTTTGCATATGGTCAATAAGAGCTACGTTCCTATTGTTTTTTATTACTTGTTATTATGTGGGTTTAATGGTTGTTATGTCATTGTTATTTATCTGGTTATATGCTAGTTATAAACATGGTTAAGTGACAGATCTATGTATGACTCTTAACACATTTCTGTTGATGAATGTATGGATAATGAATGCAAGACCTAATTGGTGTTATGAAAACTATTGTGAGAAGGAATTTTTCCTTGTTGTCTATCTTCAGATAATTTTTCAGATCATTATGTTCATATTTGCATTCATGACCTATAGGTTGCATGTTCACCAAGTGTTTGACAAAATGTCAATCCCAGTTGGGAGGGGTCAGGTCAAGTAGTGGTTCAAGTTTTGGTGCATATGTTTTGTTTCTATGTCATTTATTATTTTTGGAAGTTTCACTGATTTTGGCAGAGGCCCGAGTCTTGGACCTTAAAAAGTGGCTCAAATTTTGGGGTCATTGGCATAAAATTGACTGGAAAAGTCGATAGTATAATGGATGAAGGCCTATCGGTGCGACTGGAGGGGTACTGTCTCTTGCATGACTTGGCAAGGGAGAAACTCAAGATCTAGGTCAATGAAAAAGAGAGTTATCTTAGGGGTTGGGCACCTAATGGGGTTGGGTTGGTCTTGGAGGTATTATAGCACCTTAGGGAAGTCAGTAAGGTCTCAAGTTTTCCAATCCATTTCCTTATAAGTTTTTTTTCTATGTCATTTGTTATTTCTAGAAGTTTCACTGAGTTCTACATAGAAGCGTGAGTCGTGGTCCTCAAAAAGTGGCTCATAATTCATGGTCACTAGCATAGAACTGACTGAGAAATTTCACAATCGCATGGAGGAAAGCCTATCAGTGTGATTAGAGGTATACAATCGCTTGCATGCCTTTGCAAGGGATAAGTTGAGCCTCTAGTTTAGTGAAAAAGAGAGTTATCTCGGGGGTTGGACACTTGGAGGGGTTGGGTTTCTCCTACAGGTCCTGTGGCACCTGAGGGAAGTCATTAAGGTCTCAAGTTGTTGACTCCATTTTCGTAACTTCATAAGGGAGGTTGAGTCTTATCATAGTGACCCTTAGTTCATATTTACCTTGAGCAAGCTATTGAAAGTGGGTAAATGAGGGAGGAGGTGGTTACAGGCTTATTATACACACATTCTAAATATTGCTCACTTTTAGGCTACACAGAAAGTAACTATGTAGGAAACTTAGATTATCATAAAAGCACCTTAGGGTATGCTTTTCACTTTGGAACAAATCTAATTGCATGGGTGTCTAAGAAAGATCACATTGTTTCAATATGTTGTACAGAGGCAAAGTATATGGGTACAACTTCAACAACTTGTCAAGGAGTATGGTTGAGAAGGCTATTAATTGATCTTTCAAATGTTCAAAAGGAGACAACTCTTATTTCCTATGATAACAACTTTATCATTTCCTTTTCCAAAAATCATGCCTTTCACAAAAGGAGCAAACACATTGGCAAATTCTTTCACTTCATTCGAGAGCTTGTCAATAATGGAAATATATATTTTGATTTTTGTGGATCATGAGATCAGCTTGTAGACATTTTTACAAATCCCTTTGGAAAAACTATATTTGAATTTCTAAGAGAGCACTTGGCCATTGTAAGTGTCAATAATTGTAACAGTGGAGATTAGGAGGGGGGTGTTAAGCATTAATCTCATTGTCCCTAATTTGTCTATTATGTGTCATAGTTATTTCAAATTCAATTCGTAAGTTGAGTTTAGATGAGTTTTAGTTTAGCCTTACTCCAATTATTTATTACTATTTTTTCGTTCTCCAATATATCTATTTAGTTGTCAATGAGAAGAGTTATTGGCTCCATTACTTTCTTTGTGTTTATTTTGTCTCTACCATCTTTATCGTATATAAAATATTAATTTGAAAAAAATAAGTATTTTTTGTTTCTCCTCCTTAATCATAATAAAATTATAATATTTATTTTATTTTAGAATTTAATAAATAAATTGCATAAAGTTTAAATTTACGAAATATTTCATTGTCCAAGACTTTGTTTTCACCTCGAAATAGTTTTTATATAATTTTGATTATCTAATATAAAGTCAGCTGACCAAAATATTTCATTGTCTCAGTCATATGAGTTTGTTTTTAACTAAAAGTAGTTTTTATATGAGTTTGTCTTTACCTTAAAGTAGTTGGTAGTTAATTCTGATTAACTAATTTCGGGGGGACAATGTATGTGCCTCTATGTGGACGGGAAGCAGGCCGTGAAAATGTGCAAGTCGAATAAGGACAAAGTACAAGAAATACGGAAAACTCTGTCGAGTGTAAAAAAAAATCATACAAATGTAGTCTGAGAGCTGGGTTCAATAGTAGGACCTGCAAGTCATAATACTCAAGGACTCAACGTAAGTTGCAAATTCATATAATGACACAACAGTATTCTTCACCGAAACCCGCCATATAATTGGCCAACAGGATTCTTTGCGGAGGCTCTTTTATTACAATATACAAAAGATCAATTTTTGAATGCAAATAATCTAAACAAAATCAAAAGGCAATAAAATAAAGGTCAATGATGCTTTTGAAACGCCTTATAACACATGGTGGGTTAGTGTTCGTTTCCGTAATCTTCAACAGGCCTTTACAGTGGAGCTCAAAGAATTAAAACCCTCACACTGCCTGGGTTATAAGTTTTTAATGTTTTTATATATAGATACATATATTTTTTTGACACAAAATATAATTTTTTAAATAAAATTATAAATTACACTTTTCACATATTTTTTTAAATATTTTTAATTCCATTTTAAAGCTCAAATGATTAAAAAAGTCTATATATAAATTCTCTATTTCACAACTTTATCAAATTTAGTATATCAGTAAACAAAACACTTAGAAATTGGAGATGAATGATGCCATAACACTTTCATATCTACCAATAGTATAAATACTATACTCAAAATTGATGAAGTTTAAGAAAAATGCGAAAGATAGTCAGATAGGGGCATCATGTTCCAACACTATGAAGCCTATGTTGTGAATAAAAATAAGAAATATCTTCAATAGGAGCATTCGTGTTCCCACCCTATTTAATAAAAATAGGGTGATAATATTTTTAAATGTTTTCAGTTTTATTTTTATTATTTTTAATCATACATTTATTAAGTTGAATTATAATTACAACTTCCAATAAAGTATTAGTTTTTATAGTTAACGGGCCAGTCTTATCTAAAATTTACAATTTTTAAATAATAAATATGTGAATGGTCTAGATTTATAACTCTAGAATATTTTTCATTGTTTTGATTGAAGAAATGTACTTATAGATTTCTAGGTCTTTTTTTATTTAAAAAATGGTGGAGAAATGTATTTTATCCCCACTACATTTGTGTTCGGGTACATATACTCCTATCATGTGCTTTACAAATTCTCATGGCATCATCAGCCCTTACAACCTTGTGTTATTCCATTTGTTTGCTTCGCAATGTCCCTGCATTTTCTCTACCAATTCATTCCATGAGGTTTGATGTTACATATTTTTAGTTGGTTTCATTGATTTTGTCAACAATGGAAGAGGAAGAGAGGAGAGCGTGTTCAAAGACAAATATAGCCACATCAAATCACAAAACACATTCTTCACACTATGTGCATTTGTTATGTATAAAAGACATGATTCAAACATAGAAGTAATTATAACACTAAGAAATACCCTTGGAAAACCTTCATTCTAGGAAAAAAAACTCATTCTAATGGAATTCCATTAGTACCTAGCAAAAACCTTGACCAAGTGTGCTTGGGAGCCTTGCTCCACCCTTATCCCCTTACACTAGCCAAGGAGCCCAAACTTGCTCAACTCTTAGCCCTTACAACTTAGGACCGGAGAGCCCACACTTGCTCAACCCTTGGACCTTTACACCTGTGGAGCCGAAACGTCCTCAACCTATATGCCATTACAATGGAGACTCATAATCCTATTTGTATGCTTCTGTTCAACCAAAAAGAACTGAAATTATACCATGGGCCATAAAACCATACATCCAAAACCTTTAGCTGTAGACTATTAGTGTTAATCAAAGTTAACACTAACAATCTTTCTCTTTAAATTGAATAGGGAAATGATATGGATCTAATCACCCAAAAGATATGGGAACTTGAGAGAATTTTGCATGCCCTCTAACACTGTGCACTTTGTCTAACACTCTAGACTTTGTCGTATGCGTGACTGCCATGTCCTATAATAATATGCCCAATATGCCCAATTACATCATCTCCGTTGTAATTAATGTATTTCTTTGTTCATTGCTTCTTATAATGTTTTATTGCCTCTCTCTATTCCCTACACATTTCACATTCATGTGCATATAAAAAGAATCCAACTACCAGATCGCATGGATCATCAGTGGCTATAACCACCGATTCTCTAAAAATTCTTTTGAGGTATCTAATTCATTAACTAACTAATTCACATGTGCATCTTTCACTATATTGTTATACAAATCAGATTTCCTTGACTATATTGTTATACAGATCAGATTTCACAACTCGATCATGTCGCTCATGTTACAACTTGACTTCCACAATACAAAATTGGCCTCCCATGACTCGTCCATTTTAGATATATGTGTGCGCACACTCATGCTTCCAATTCCATGTTGTAAGGAAACTTGCACTCCGGACTAGAACCACATTTGGATGCAACAATTTCTTGTGCTCTGATCAATCTTCGACTTCTTCAAGAACTTTCGACCTTGAAATCAGAATCTATTGTAGACAGACTGAATGGAGTCACAATAACATTTTCCCTGGTGGCCATGTTCCCGCTTCTTAGAATCGTGACAATGGGAAAAATTCCTCTTTCCTCTGCAATCAGATTCTTATTTTTCTTGTGGATCAATATGTTCAGCACAGTGATCACCAATGATTTTGGGTATTTGATTTAGGTCTTGTTAATAAATAACATAATAATCTTTCAAACATAAATAATAACTTTCAAAAGCCATAACATAATACATTTCTAGTAGGTTGAACAAAGGCCAAAGTTTGAAACATCTTCTTTAAAAACCCTATGTGAAATAACTTAGACGATAGCACATGGCATCGTGGCTACCACAGATGACAAACGTTTTCTAATGGAACCCAATAGACACTAAAACCAAAATGAAAATCATACAGATCAATAAACTCAATTATTCCTAGTAGAAGCTCACTTCTTCCACACTTTGAGCTTCATCGTGGTATAAATTTGCATGCCCTTGAAGGCCACGGGTTAACTTCTCTCTCATTTGATCATGTTGGAATTGACAAAGAATGAAAACCAATTGGAAGAAAATAAAAAAGAAATATTTACTCCAATTGAAAATGAAGAGTTTGGTTGAATACCACAGTTTAAGTTCTCTCTCATTTGATCGTGTTGGAATTGACAAAGAATGAAAACCAATTGGAAGAAAATGAAAAATAAATCTCTGCTCCAATTGAAAATGAAGAGTTTGGTGAATCCCATTGTGTTCAACAAAAAAGATGATGATTTTGAAGATTTTTTAAGAAAAAGTAGAGAATGAATACATAGATGCCCGTGAATCTTACTATACACAGTTGCAAGTGGATGAAGATTTGGTGTATCCAAAAATAAAACTAGTTGATGAAAATAAGTTTCCATTAAAACAATTAGTGTTACCACCATTCAATTTACTGATTCTCAATTCAATGAAGACAAGTTAGGTAATGATAAATAGTGGCATAAAGGTAAAATGGGGTGCATGAAATTCAATCAAGGCCTCCACCACCACGAGGCACAAAATGGTACGAACCTTGGAAGTTTTCAAAACTCCAAGAGTTTTATTTGGAATGCTCTCGTCGAAGAATATTTTAAAACACAAACTTTCCATTTCCGACGTTTTTGTAAATTCTTTCTAAAGTTTCTACGAAGGCTTATATCATTTTCGAAAGGAGTTGCTTCATTCAAAAAAGGTTTTTCAAAAAAAAATCTAAAAGGGTTGCATGAAATTTATTTGTTAATTACCTTGCATGAACGAAGCTTTAGAAAGCTTAAACTGTTTTAAAAGGTTATGTGACTTTTGAAGAATGAGGATTTATAACATATTTAAAAAGGGGTAGTTTTGTTATTTGAAAAATATGGGGCTTATGTAAGGGTATTATTTGATTTTTTCAAAAGGCTTCATTTTCTTCTATATGGAGATTCATTTATGAAAAGGTTTAAGACATAATTCCTTACGAAATGGCACGAGGAGTTTTTTTTTTAAGGGAGCTTGCATACGTTTTTGGGAAATATAACTTAGATATTTGAGTGAAATGGAGAGTGAATAGTGATTAATTAAATATAGAATTTTATTTTTGTATAAATTAAAAAATGGAACCAGTAATGAAGTTGGATATGTAATGTTTAATTTTTTTGTGAAGGAAAGATAATGTAAAAACCGAGACACTGAAAAGGCCAAAGTGAGAATATGACATAATAGAGATTTTTTTTAAATATTTGGAAACAAAAAGGAAAAAGAATGCCTTTGCATTGAAATGCATAAAAAAATGCATGGATGATAGCATTCTTCACTTTATCGCAGATGCACATAAAGGAAAGGAGGCTTGGGACACCCTTGAGACATTTTTGGTGAAAGGGGAAGTAGTTAGGTTGAAAATGAAGAGTTTGGTGAATCCCACTATGCTCAGCCACAAGTAGATGATGACTTTGAATAATTTGCAGAAGAAGTAGAGAAGGAGCACATTGATGCTCATGAATCCATCTATGTACAGTTGCAAGTGGATGAAGATTTGGTGAATCCAACAACATAGCTTGTTGATGCCAATGAAGTTCCCATTCAAGCAGCCACTAATACAGTGAATCTAGCAATTCAATTTGATGATGTTCAGTTTGATGAAGACGAGTTAGGTAATGATGAATGGTTGCATATGATGCAACAAAAGCATCTTATTTATAAACTATTATTTGGATAGAGAAGCCCACTTGGGTCTAAAAACCTAGTGGAAGTCAACATCTTTGAAGTAAATGAGGTTCATAAAGAAGTTGAAGCGATAGGGATTGAGAAAGAAATGAAAGAGGAGAAAGCTCTCATTAAAGAGGAAAATCAACATAAGCAATATGATTCTGCAAATATTTTCTTAACTTACTATTGATTTCCAATGTGGATGTAATTATGACAACTATCAAGAAGAGTTAAAGTTCCTTGAAGCATGGCTTGCAATGCCATGCCTTGATAGTCTGCATAGAAGTTGCAGAAATGAATGTTGAAGACAACATAGATGATGAAAACATTAATGATATTTTCAGGTATAGAGTTTTGAAGAGATAAAAATTTATTTTCATATTATTGCAATATATCGATGATGAAAAGCACACAACAAAAGATGACATGTGGCAGCATTCCACATACATGTGATTTTTGAAGAAGTCGAAGACATTCTTAGACAACCTAAAACAATTGAAGAGCTCCACCAACAAATCAAGAATTTGAAATTTCAAGCATACGACAAAAAGAAAAAAATTAAAAAATTTAGAGGATACATTATTTGGAAGAAAAGAAAAGGAAAAGGAAATATGGTTGATGACATTTATTTTGAATTGTAAGTCTAGTTGAGACATAGGCCATCAAGGATCCTAGTTTCAATTTTTATGTGGTTGTAATTAAAGGGGAGTGTTGGAGAATCTAATTCCAACCAACTGCTAGGTGTCGCAATTTTCCATCCAAGTGTCATAGTTAGTTAAAGTTTAATCCAGTTCAGTTGAGTTCCACTTCAGTCATTGAATGTTGATGTCTTCTATGTAATCTTATTTAATTGTTGATAATATTGACAAGAGCACTTCTCCTCCACATTTTTCATTCCTTAACATGAATCCTTTGCATTGTTGACATTGAAACATGTTGGCACCGATGAAGAATGAAGGGTTCTGATCTTCCTTTGCAGTGGTTCTACATATACCAATACTGAACAAAATCCACAAATTTCAATCCAACCTCTCTCTCAACAGTAGTTTCATAGTAGATCTGACCATATCTATGATGCTGTGACATCTTCATGTGAAGTTTTGTCCATAACCAGACTTCACATAAATGATCTCAAATTTTCAAACTATACACGCACCAACAATTATTCCACACACTCTGATACCACGTTAATGTATAAAAGGCGAGGTAAATCACACATAATCATGAAAAAAATAGAAGCAATGACAAATATAAAGGACATCTTGAACTACTCGCGGAAAACCCCAACTCCAAAGAAAAACTCAACATTCAATTAGTCCTTAGCCAAAGCCCTGACTAATCTTGCTCAACTATTAGCCCTTACAACTAACGACCATGGAGCCCACACTTTTTGAACCCTTCACACTAGCTAGGGAGTCCAAACATGCTTAACCCTTAGCCGATTACAATAGATACTAATAAACCTATTTATAAGCTTCATTCCAACCCAATACAACTCACATAATACCAAATACCACTATACCATATATTGTAAACTATAAGTTCTAAATCAAAATTAACCCTAACAACATTGTGCATTTATTTCATTTCAAAAACCAAGGATGGTAAGAACTCCTATCAGCAATATTATGATTTGTGTGCACGTACGCAAGCTGAAGAAAGCACATAATGCATTTCATGAGTTTTCGTGCCAAGATAACTCCCCATTATTCTAGCACTCCATTTACTAAAGTGGGTAGTCCCCATAGCAAATTTCATTGAGAATATTTTTTCCCAAATTATAATGATGGGAATACATAGTACGATAATGGAAATGACTGCAAATCTTATGCATATATACAAATTTCTACCATGGGTTCATCCATTCAATTTATCCACTTGAAAAGCCCTTTTTAAATTATTTTAAATGCCACTCCTCCATGGATAAAATGCTACTCTATTTGAACATCAACTCCTTTCTGCAAAATAAACGTTTCCACGCATTCAATAATAAACTCATACATTTGTAAAAGATTAAATCATACATTTGTAAAATATTAAATTAGGCGAGGAAATCAAAATTATATAAGACACCCTGTATTTCAGGGTTGGTTATTGATTCGAGGAGCTTTTCTGATTTTTTTACTATGATTAACTAACAAAATTCGACATGACAAGCTAGATGTCGCCTTGAGTTTAAAATAGGTCGTTTGTTTTCACCTTTAAGGAACTCTAGTGTACATGAGCCTTGTTCTAAATATCTTTACAATTGATTTTCCAAATATGTTATTTTGTTGTATTATCTTCTTTCTTCTTTCCTCTAAGATGAAGTGCCAATTGGATTAAAAGTTTAACTTCAAACAACATTGAAATTTAATCTTTATTTTACTTCAATAGTAACACATTCTAAAATAAATGGGTGGAACATTTCCAATAGGACTAATTTATCTGTTCTTAGTTTATCCATCGAAACTAAGAAGGATCTTGAATTAAGAATTATATCCAAATTCAACGTCAAAGAAGATAGAGTAAATTTAATGAATGGTCACCAATGAAATTAACTATCGAAACTAAGAAGGATGTTGAATTAAGAATTATATCCAAATTCAACGTCAAAGAAGATAGAGTAAATTTAATGAAAGGTCACCAGTGAAATTCACTATCTCCGTTGTATGATTGTCGTGTATTCTTTTGTGGATTCCATTCAATCGGAAAAAATAATGTTGGAATTAATGTTTACATTTCATATTTGAGAAATTAGTTTGTGATAGTTGAGAAATTCTCTCAACTACTCTCCCTAAATTAGGAATAAGTTGGATCTCAAAAACTGTATTTGATAGAGTGATCCCAATGTAATCTGTGTGTGAGTGTGTTTACACATGCACCAATTATGCATAATATAATTGTGTTTCTGTAATTGTGTGTTGCTTTAGCCATTATTATCATGGTATCAGAGCACAGGATCAGAGGCCTGTGTATTGTGAGTACATATGAGGATTGCTGGTGCGCTGAATTGAAATTATTAATTTCTGTTTCAGGCAGATTAACAATAGCTGGCTGGGTCTGAATGAGACGCAGGGATTGAATATTACATATGTCTTTGTACACTAGCTCAGGAGTTTAGAACCTGCGCTAGAGGAGACGCAGACTTCTTAAGGAAGAGCGTAGTGACCTGAGTAATCGAGATCATGTTTGGAGGTCACATGTAGAAACTGCATGCAAGCTCATATATTTACAGTCCTGTACAATCGCCATTGGTGAAGAAATTCAGAGACTGACACAAATCCACAAATAAAAACTATTCTCTGATCAACGCAATCGCCCAGTGATCCATACCGCGCAACTGCAGACTATGTATGAATGATGGCAGAAAAGTGAATGTGGTTGATACGCCAAGTCTCGTTGGCCCTACTGTCAATCCAAACTTTCTTGGCAAAGAACACTTCCGTCTGCACTTCGGATACGGTGATCCGGGGAATGTAGAGCGTGGCCAAGCATTTGTCGAATCTGATCTTATCAGACCTGCTGGAGAAGAATTTGAAATGAATGCTGGCTTTTTCCATCTCCGCTGCGTTGTATGAAATCAGAATATCATGTCGGTCTCCACGTTACTGTTTCGAGGATTGTTGTAACGTTGGCTATGAGCGGCAAGCACAGATATTTCTCGTATCTGCATCTGAATCTGCCTTTCGATTAAACTATGGCGCTCATTAGGAAGCTTGCATCAGTGGTCCTTGCATTTGTACTAGTCCTTTCAGTTTGTAATATCCAATTATCATCTGAAGCAGCGGGCAGGCATTACTCTTCTGATGGCTCTACTTATCCACATACTTCTCAGCTCTCTGCTGTAAGGTTTAATCAAGCCTTTCGTGTTCTATGGGGTCCTCAGCACGAACAAGTCTCCAATGACCAATCTGGGATTACCGTTTGGCTCGACAGGACTTCTGGAAGCGGATTCAAATCATTGCGGGCATAGCTTTCATGTTGAGTGTATTGATTTCTCGTTTCATTAACCTATTAAACTTTTTATAAAAATAACCAGCGGTTCAACTATGTGTCTGATGCCAGTATTTAAAGATCAAGTAGCAGTATGGCTCAATATGGATGGTTGGTTGTTCAGATAGTATGGCAGTTGCGGATCTAGGGAAGGATCCCTTATTACTGGTAGACGTGGAAGTGGTTTCCTAATGAGGTTATGCGACAGATTGGATGTTGTCCAGTGATTGACTTCGGGAGATCCTTGATTCGGGAGTTGATAAAGGAACTCGGGAATCCAACTTGCCAACTACACCTTTCCGAGGGTTACGAGGCAACTTGATGGAGCATCTACTGACAAGCTTGATTATTTTGTTATTTTGATGTAATGTAATCATTAAGGGGGATGTTGGAATTAATGTTTTCATTCCATATTTGAGAAATTAGTTTGTGATAGTTGAGAAATTCTCTCAACCACTCTCTCTAAATTAGGAATAAGTTGGATCTCTATTTAATAGAGTGATCCCAATGTAATCTGTGTGTGAGTGTGTTTACACATGCACCAATTGTGCATAATATAATTGTGTTTCTGTAATTGTGTGTTGCTTTAGCCATTATTATCAAATAATGCTTGAGCTAATAGAAATTATATTTTTCCCATCCTCAATCAAATGTCACTTTGAGTTTACTATAAATTGTGTTACTTGGGATTGTTCGATTATATATAAATAAAAATTTAAAGAATATAATTCAAAATAATGGTACAATTTATAAAGGATTTCACAGCTCTCAAACGTTTTCTTTTATAAATTTTTAAATATAATTATCATTCTAATATACATATTAATAATATTTTTGCTATATTCACTAATAATAACTAAACAAATTATTTTTTTTAATTTTACTAATTTATTTTGAAAATATATAATATAATAAAATTCATTTTAATTTTAGATTTATTATATTTGGGATCAATTTTTTAAAGGCGTAACACCTTTCTAAATTTTTTCATTCTAAAAAAATTACTTCAAAGAATTTGACATCTACCAACACATCATAGTTATCTTTAAGATGTATTTGTATTAGTTACAATCACAAAAAACACCGTGCAAATTTTAGATGGTCATTATATATGTGTCAGAAATGAACATAATTATTTGAAACTTACATCATTATGAATCATAATAATAATAAAATAAGAATGCTTATTTATGAATATGAAGAATAATAACAAAATGAAATGATTAAGATATTTAATCTTTCTCAATCTACTTACAAATGATCAGTGTCAAAATGTCTTCTTTAGCTTTTAGTATAATAATGTAATTTGTGGACGATAAAAAGTACATGTACATACATTTATGACATGAATATTATCCTTTTAAGTTTGCTTCACTTCTTTTGATTATTAAGAAGATAGAGAGTATTATCTAAAATATATTTCAACAATTATATGAGAAATTATTTGACAAAAATATACTAACAATTCTCAATGTTAAAATTTTTACATTAAAATCAATGCATGTATATATAAATAAATGCAATGATTCCATTGTACAACTCATTTTCAATTGTTATTCAATGTCCCTGTGCTCCTTTATATTCCCCTTCCCCGTAATTATTCTCTCCTGCCCCAAGTCTCCCTCCATTTCTCCACCTCTCATTCTATGATTCTCCTCTTTCATCTCTTATTTTAATTTCCTCTTTCATTCTCTTTCATCTCTTCTTTCATCTTTCTCTTTCATCTTCTCTTTCATCTTAGGTTTGTTCTGGTCTTCGGTTAACCTTAATCTATAAAATCCTAACGTAATTCCATTATTTTTTATTATAAACCCCTCCCTCCTTTAGTACTCTATAACATTGCATTAATTCCCTTGTTTGTCCTATGTTTATAGTTAATCAATTTATATTTTAATAAATTAATTATTAAAATACATAATTATTAACATATTATAATAAATCATTATATATTTCAAGAATGATCAAATATATAAACATTTATTATAATTATTATTGATAATCTTAACTCTAAATATATGTTCATAATTTAATTAAATCTAACCTCTATTTATACTTTCTCTTCTCTTTTCTCTTGAGGTCATATTCATTTCTTATACATTATTAAATATAAGTTCATAATTTAATTAAATCTAACATCCTATTTATACTTCTCTTTTCTCTTGAGATCATATTCATTTTTTATACAATATTAATCTTCATCATATATTAATATTTATGATGTATTATGATACAATAATTAACTCTAATTAATTCAATTAATTCATCATTAATTTTCATTATTGCATAATCAATTTAATTGATTTAACCTCCTAATTATACTTCACTTTCACTTTCTCTTGTGGTCATATTAATTTCTTAATACATTATAAAACTTTATAATATATTTAATATTTATGATGTAATTATAATTAACCATTAATTATTAATTAATTAATTAATTATTGACTTTAGCTATTGCATTAGCTAATAATATTATAGCACGGACATTCCTCTCCTCCTCAAACTTTTAGAGTTTTATTTTGATTCCAGTGTCTTCTCATTGTCTTCTCAACCGACTTGATTTTTCTCCTTCAGCTCTGTCCTTTTATTTATTATTTTTTTTTTAATGAAACTCTTCAAATTGACATTTATGGTGAATCTAATTTTAGATTAAAAATATTGATTACTTCAACTTTTTAGGTCTATTTCTATTTTTATTTCAATTAAAATTTTTATGTCAATTTCAGTACCAATTTTAATTTTAATTTATGTTTCTATTTCAACTTCAATTTCATTTTAGCACATTAATCTTAGTGTACATGTGAGTTTTAAGATTTGTTGTTCTAGAACTAATGAAAAATATATATGAAATTGAGGGATTGATTTCATTATATATGTAAATTTCAATTTGAATTTTTATCTCAATTTTTATTCAAATTCTAATGTATTGGTTCTAATGAACATTTCAATTGTTAATTTCATTGATTTAAAAATGATAATAAAAAAAATACAATTTTTCTTATAATTATAAAGACTTGCTAACTTGTATATCTATGCCTACATTTCGATTGTGAAACAACCATGAATTATATTTTGAAGTTTTAATAGAATAATAAAAATTATTGTTTTTTATAATATCTTGATTGTAAATAGTGTTTGTCTTATGTTTCACTCTCTCTATGTGACTACGACGATTATAGTGCTGATAATCTTTGTAACTATGTGAATTTTGTTGGAAGATTATGTTCAAAAAACAATAATATTTTTTATTATTGATTTTTTTAATATCTTGATTGTAAATAGTGTTTGTCTTATTTCTCACTCTCTTTATGTGAATACGACGATTATAGTGTTGATAATCTTTGTAACTATGTGAATTATGTGGAAGATTATATTCAAAAAAACAATAATATTTTTTATTTTAATTTTTTTTGGAATCTATGCTTTATTATATGGTCATCATAGATAGATGTCCTTTATTTTTTCTGGCATTTCTCTATCAGTGAATAAACATTGAAATCAATGCATTGATTTTAGTGTACATGTCAATTTAAATCTCTACAAGAACCACAAGGGCTTCATTCAATGAACCTCTGACATATCATGTGCACATATCACATGCATTCGTGGCATAATAAACAATACCTCTAGTTTGTTGACTACATATTGGAAAATACCTCTAAAAATCACATTATTGAACCCCCTACCAAGACAGACTGAATACACCTTCCAATTTAAAAATCTCCTACTTTCACTAGATATTGTAGGTATGCATTTTTCATTAACATTTTTTATACCCCTTTATATTTTTTCATTAACTTTAAGCTCTATTTTTTTATACCAGCAAATATGAAAACCATTTACTCCCTCATTTATGCTCAATCTATGATGTCATTCTTTCCTCAATATCTCTTCCCCAATATGAACACACAAGATATAGCATTTCTTCTCTCATTAGAGATATCTTATTGCCATGATTTTTCTTCAGGCTATTAATTTTCATATTTATATCTCAATCTAATTATTCTCATTTACTTCACAATTACTTCAATACCTCAGCATCTCTATTGACATCTAAAAAGAGTGTTTTGAATAATATTTACATCTAAAAAGAGTGTTTTATGTTCAAAAGCATGTAAGCCTTTTTTTCACTAAATAATTTCTTCTTCATTTATGTGGTATCAACTTTTTAGTGGAAACATAAAATGAGAGTTTGATATTGAATATCTACATTGACATCTAAAAAGAGTATGTATTATGTTAAAAACATGTAAGCCTTTTTTCTGGTAAATAATTTCTTCTTCGTTATGTGCTGTGAACTTTTTAGTGAAAACATAAAATGAGAATTTAAAATTATTCTTTTTAATTTTATTTTTGTCTTTTTAGAAAATCTTATTACTATTTTTTACCTACTTTTATATTGTTTCATAATCCATTCATTAATTTCTAATTTCATATATTATCTATCTTTTTTTCTATACTTGTATTCTTAATATATATTCTTTTCTCTATTTATTTCACTTTACTCTTTACTATTTTCATCTTCTTCCTTAATTTCATATTTTTCTTTTAATCATTATTTATTTTTAAATATATTCATTCTTTTATACTATTTTTATTCTTCTTTCTGTTTTTCTCAATTTTATTAGTGCAACTTTTAATTTATTTTATTTTTTTATTGCTTTTCCCATTTTTTTATGATCTGCCTTTTATTTATTTGTTTCCACTTAGGGTTAGATAGATTTATATTTTTTTTAAATTTAAAAATTTTTATATATTTTCAATATTGAAAATTAAAATTATTTTAAAATTCTTTTTTATATAATTTACCTCAATACAAACATTGTAAAATAAATCGTGATACACATTAAATTAACCCTGTCCTTTTTTCCATTGTTTTCTCTTGTAAAAGTGATTTTTGACATAAAGAATTTTAACTTTCTCTTTACTTATTTAATCCCATACTCTTGCATGTTATATGTTCACAAATTATGGACTATATATTCGTTATCAATAAAATTATATTTTAACTATTTCATTTAAGACACTTTAATTTTTTAAATTTTTTTTCAATTGGATTGCCCCATGTTGACAGCTCTCTCATAAAAAAGAGAAACTTTTTAAACCCTAATATGCTGTGACTCTTAGGCGAACAAAGAAATATGCTAACTTTAAAGGATGTTCTAGACAAATTTGCTTAATATAATTTTTTATTTCATGATTCTAAAATTCTTAAATGAATTTAAAATGTACAAATATTCATACTGATTAATACCAAATAAGCGTTTCAGTGCACCTCAATTGTCTTCCATGGTAGTTTGTCGTCGACTTGACGTCTGATATTGGTTCAATGAAATGTATAATGGATTATGAAGTTGGTGAGGAAAGACGAAGAACTGTTAAATACCAGAAAAGCCATTGAAAAAAATTATGTTCTTAAAACAATTCATCCAAATTTCTTAATTTCCATATGATTCATGGCATTACTTTTCGGCATTGTAAGTGACCATCCTCATTCATTTACTACAACTTTGAAGTCAGTACGATGCATGACGTTACATTTGGACATCGTAATCGACAGTCTGTGTCCTTTATTTGTGCATACATTAACTTTTTGGCTATGGAGTCAACTATTCGTTCTAAACCAGAATTTCATATTTGCATGGAAATTATTTTGTATTCCATCATGGAAGTAACCCAGCTTGAGCTTAATGTATAGTTTAATACAGAGAACTGAAATATGGAAGAAAAATGCCTGTTGGATGCAGTTGGTTGGTGGTTTATTCAATTCTGGCGAACATAGTCATATATGCTAGTTTGTTGCCATTTCCCTGATACTTGCATATGTTTATATGATTATAATGTCTTAATTTATTTATTTTTATTATAGTTAATATTATTTTTATTTAAAGATTTTTTTTTTATATATATATATATATAATAACCTTAAGTTGAGTACAAAAATAATTACGCATCTTATTTTAATTGAGCTTAAAGGTTTAGACAATAATTTATTGAAATAATATAACGTGTTTTTAACCTTTTTTTTAATAATAACGTCTAAAACTGTAACTTGATAATATCATTTTAACAACGACTCTTTATTTAAATCAATTAGTTAAAGATATGGCAAACTTATATATTAAAATAAAAGTTATTAAAAATAAATTACTTATACAAAATTTCAAGATAAATAACGGTTTTTAAACTCTAAGGAGTAAATGTATTTACGTTAATGATAATAGCTACCAAAAAAAATTACAATAATAAGAATAGCTAACCATTCTTATTTTATATTAAAAATGTTAATTTTATAAAAAGTTATTTTAAGCTTATCGATAACCAATGAAGGGAAGGAACCTAATATTGAAATGTTAAATGGTTTTTTCAATTAACTAATTAATTTCAAAATAGTTGTATATCTTATAGTAAGATAAATAGACATATACTTTTTTTACATTATCATTGTTATGTGATTATATGGTCATCATATATCATTGTTATACCATTTCTAATCATGTTCAACCAGATAACACATACCTAATATCGTAATTAATATGTATTTATCATTAAATATTGACAATTACGGTTGACTATATTCACACATAGTTAATCTTGCTTTTCACAGTTAACCATGACTAAACATGGTCACCATGGAGAAACATTGTACAACATATTTAATAATTTTAACGATGTTAAGCTAGTGCCAAACAAGAAAAACAAATATTGACTATGGACATTCATGATCAACTGTTTTTGAATTGGTCAATATGATCAACCATATAAATCTATAATTACATGTCGATAGTCATGGTCAAACAGGATCAATGATGGTAAAACCATCTCTATAATTTTGAACCACATTCCAACTACCTCAACAATGGTCAAATAAGCTCAACAATGTTTAGCCATGGTCAACCATCGCTCTATGATAAACCATGATAGATCATAATCATATATGCTTAGAAATTGACAACCATGGTCAACCATGTGCACCATGAGTCACCAATGGTCAAGCACGTTCAGTAATAATCATCCATCATCAACCATGCTCATTATGGTTAACTATAGCTAACCATAGTTAGCCATGGTCAAACAAGATCAACCATGGTCAACCATGTTCATTTATATTCCACCATAGTCGATTGCTTTCAACCATATTCAATCATTCCCAACCATGGTCAAGCTCCCCATGTTCAAATGATTGACATCACATTGTCTTAATAGAAATTGATGGCTCAATGTGGCAAACAAAATATAATGTCACACTGTGATGAACAAATACCATCATCATAATGTGACGAAAAATGTCAATGTCATAATGTGAAGGAAAATAACTAATGTCACAATGTAGTGATATAAATTTGATTTGCAATGTGATAAAAAAATATTAACAATAATAAATAATAATCAACATTACAATGTGATAAGAAAATATCAACATTGCAATGTGATGAACAAAAATCAACATCAAAATAAAACTAAAATAAATGTTGCAATGTGATGAGCTAAAATTGGCATGGCAATGTGATGAACAAAAGTCAACATCAAAATATTATGAAAAAAATCGATGTTGTAAGGTGACCAGGAAAATTTGATGTTGTAATGTGACAAACAAATGTCAATATAAAAATGCAAAATCAAGATCACAACGTGATGGAAAAAATCGATGTTTCAATGCAATAAAATAAAATTAGTGTCACTTGTGAAAATTAAATTCAACATTACAATGTGATGAAAAAAATAACATCACAATATGATGAAAAAAAAGTCAATGCTTCAATGGGACGAACAAATTTTGATGTTGCATGTGATTAACTAAAATCCTCGATGCAATGTGATTGTTGGACACCTAATCCTCAATGGGTTAGTGTGGGAGCTGAATAGACAAAGTAGTCCAAGAGACCTTGCGATGTGAAACCCAACGGTCACATATTGTACTATAAATGTAAATCATTTGTTAATAAAAATTATACTCTCATGATTTGTCTTTCATATTTCTCTTGCTCCCCATGTGTGTTTAACATGGTATCAGAGCAGGCGTATTCCTACCCTGCATAATTATTTTGAGCCATTTGTTTTATGGCCCTTATATGCAGATCATTTTAGGAATATTTTCTCAGCTAAATTTTAGCTGCAACCTGTCATTTCTCCAGCGCCATTTTTGGCCTCTCTCTACCATTCTGAATCTACTCTATCGTAATAATCTGTGCTATGTGTGATAATGGGTAACGCTTGGTATTCCCATCGAATACCTCCTCCTACAGTGTTGTCAGCGTTCAAAGCAGGATAGAACTGGTGCGTCGTTGGTCTCATTCATGCTATATGTGCATTGAATGGTATGTGCATACATCATTGCAGTGTAAAAATGTACATTGGTTCATATGCGTTCATTTGTGATACATCTAGTTCATTACGATTACTCCTCTACTCTCTATTTTCTACGATGAAGGTATTGTGTTTGAACAGTGAGTATATACACAGTCTGTATGATGGTCCCTTGGATGAATGTATTGCGTGATTGAACAATTAATTTATCTCTGGCATGGATTATATGTGCATTGTATTGGAGTTAGTTATACATTGAAATGTCCCTTCTTCGCATATGTGAATTGGATTATATGTGTTGAAGCAGTGAAGTTGTATTGGAGTTGGTTATGCATTGAAGTGTGCGCAAACTCTGTGCATTGGGCTTGAAGTCCATGCATAATTGGTAAAAGGGAATACAAACATTTAAGTGTGTGGGTATCATCATTTATATGTGCTGCTTTTGCATTGAACCTGTGTTGAATAACCATTTGAAGCGTTGAATAATTTGAATGTGGACATGTTCGTTTGGTCTCCGAGGGTCTGGTTATAACGTATATCCACCAGTTCTGTTTGTATTGAAACAAACTGCCCGACTGTCGCTTACCAACCTGCCATACCATACTCTACTCCTACTTATAACGTATACTCTGACATACATAAAACTCCTATGTTATATCATAACTCCTCCTCACAGTTAATACTCCTGCCTTCCTACTGTTACACTGCTCTCATTGCCTACATTAAACGGATGCAGTGAATGGGTGGTATCGTTGGAACTGTGATAGTGTGCAGAGAAGGGTGTGTATTACTGTTGAAGGACTGTTAGCCCAGCCATGGTTGAAGACTGAAACTTCCGTAACTGGTATGCAGAAAATGTGTTGAGTTCTATGCTTGTACATTTTTTAACATAACTCCTGCGTGAAGGACAACTCCGTGCTTGAAGAAGGCCATCAGAGCCCATCTACTCCACGGTGATGGTAGTGGAAACATTTGCAAGAATTGAGTAAAGAAGCCGCAGAGGGTCCGACCCTCTCTCATCAGAAGAGTGTGATCGTTTCAATCTCAGTGTGATATATTTCCTTGCAAGAAACTGAGCATCTTTCCGGCGTGCGATAAAGAACGCACTCGATCAATCCAATTGGACGGCTACTGTTTGTCAAGTGGCATGAATGAACGATTCAGAGCTCAAGTGATTGAGCCAGTCTAAGTCTGTGATCGTTTCACGAGGTGGCTGTGGCTAAACGTATCTTATAGTTTAATCTCTCATTCATTTAATGTGCGCTATTCGTTTGGTTGAGAACAGTGTTATGAATGGATCAAATGGCACCATAGATAAGATTCCCCAACAAATATATAGAACCTGTGGTGTAGAAAATCTCGGTACTAAATCAGTCCAAGTTATCTTAATTTCAACAGGTTTATCTCAAGTCATCCGCATTTCAATAGGTTCATTATCCATTCTTGAGGTCTCAACCCTGTTTTCACATCTAGGCACTTGTATATATCTCCATTCTTGTTAAAACAAGACCAGCAATGGCACTGAATTTTCTACTATTACTGAGTGTGCATAGTATCGCTCTGGTTAAAATTCCATTAATACTTGGGTTATAAATGCTTCTGCTATTGTGAGTCTTGCCCTCATCGGTCAACAAATGTGTTAAAAAAAGAAAAAAGAAAAAAAAAAACCTAAAGCTATCACCAGAGGAAACCATCTCTTCTATCTTTGCGATAGCATATCCAAACACCTCTCTCATCGCAAGTCGACCAAATGCCTCTCTCATCACAAACGTTTGAGACTCTAATCAACTTATGTTATCATTATGAAAACACCCAGGAACGGTTTCAAGATCGAGCTTGAGAAGTCATCCCCAAGTGATTTTCTTCGTGGTCAAGAGTTCAATGTGGTTTTATTATTCTGGAGTCTCATTGCAACCTTAGATTGAGAAGTTGTTGTCTAGTGTGAGAGCATTAATCCACTATCGTCATTGGGAGGGTCAATAACTTTTGAAAAGCAATTTCAACAAAAAGAAATTGCTTGCATCCATCACAGAGTTTGTTTCCTCGACTTCAAAGTGGAAGTGACCCCACATTTATCCTCTTCGGATGCCTGTTATGGGAATCAAACTTTGATATCACTGATCAAAATAGAGAAGAGTAACAACATTGTGGGTTTCCTTTAATTGATACCCCATTATTGTAAAGCAGCTGGATGTAAACATCGTGTATGAGATTTGCAGAACAATGAACGAGATTTGGAGCAGTGTGGTCGTGTTATACAAATTTGTTGAATATTAAAATCATGTGCGTTATTTAAAAACTGAACGTTGTTCTGTTGGATAGAACGCTATCTCCTCGGCAGTATTTTTGAGCTCAACAAAATTTTGCAGAAACACTTCTATTTTGGGTGTATACATTCAATTAAGTGATTGTCTACTGGACTAATTTTCTGTGTAGGCAAAAAAAAGGGGGGGGGAGTGCATTTTTGGTCATTTGATTGTTTTTTACAAATACATTGTTGATTTGATTGTCTGAATAATGGAGAAAAATCATGGATTATTAGAGTTACTAAGAACTCTAATCTTATCTACTGATGGAAGTACAGTTAAAGTCAACAAAAACACTCTCAGAGATATTCAAAAATCTTTACAATATGCACAGGAAAAGATCGATTTTTTGTAGCTTGAATCACAGCTACAGCAAGAAGAGCTACATCAAAATAGACATCATTTTGAACATGTTTTTGTTCAGAACATTGAGACAACCACCCATCAGCAGCAAGTCAATAAGGTTATTGTTCATTTAAATAAAGCAGCAGTTGTACATGCAGATGCAGAAACTCAGTGTGCACTTCCCAAGCTGATCATCAGACCTTGGGAAGAGCTTGTCCACAACAAGCACATAACTAGTCTTGGATATGACAAGGACTTGTCCTTTCATATTCCAGACTACTCAAAGCCCATTCAGTTTCAAAGTGTTGGATTCCTTCATGATAGTTCACATCAAGTTGTTCCAGATTCTGCCCCTCTTTCACAGCAACAACAACAACAACGGATTATGAAATTCCAACACTGTGACCGAGTTGGCCATTTCAAAGATCATTGTTTTGATCTTCATCCATGTAAGCACTGTCATAAAACCAATCATTCTTCACATAGATGCTTCAGAAATAAACATCCTGCAAGAACAAAGATTCATCTTGGATGGATCGCTTCTTAGCAATGGGCTTCAATAGCCAAGAAGATATTCCAAAACATGTCAGAACTTGTTCCAGAGTATTGAATAGTATTGCAGTTGAGTTTTCTCCATCATCTCACCTTGTATCTGACAGGGGGGAAATGATGGTCATCTACAAGCTTCAAAGTCACATCAAGCGAGCCTGAGCGACAACCTGCCACACCAGTTTCAGAGTTGTAGCCAGAGACAAAGATGCCCTTGAGCATGCCTTCAGTTGGTAATCTGGGACACTTCCTCTAGCAGAAGACTTTAGCTTCTTGCCAGTTTCGGAAGAATTCCAGTAACAAAATTGAGAACACTTCCTCTAGCAGAAGACTCAGCTTCTTGCCAGTTTTGGAAGAGTTCAAGGAATTGCATTAAGCATTCGAGAGTTGTTGGTCATCCTTAAACCATCACAAGTTGAGACTTCCCTTTTCAGGTTGAAGTTCTCTCTTTTATGCGGCATGAGACCTCCCTTTATTGGTTGAAGGTTTCCCTCTTCAAAACAATAGTAGCACTTCCTCTAGTAGAAGACTTTAGCTTCTTGCCAGTTTTGGAAGAGTTTCGGGAACTGCACTAAGATTTCCAGTGTTGGTGGTCATCCTTAAACCACCACCCTTTATACCAACATTTCAGAGAGCACATTCAGCCTAGTGCTTCCATGCATATTTGTACATTTTGTATTACAACTCTCTTCTTGGACTCATACATAACCCTTCGGATTAAGGGGGGGAATGTTGGACACCTAATCCTCAATGGGTTAGTGTGGAAGATGAATAGACAAAGTAGTCCAAGAGACCTTGGGATGTGAAACCCAATGGTCACATATTGTACTATAAATGTAAATAATTTGTTAATAAAAATTGTACTCTCATGGTTTATCTTTCATATTTCTCTCACTCCCCATGTGTGTTTAACATAGAAAAATGATGTCATACTATAACAAAAAAAAATAGCATTGTCCCAATGTGAAAGAAAAAATTTGGTATTCCTTTGCAATGAAGAAAAATCCATCTCATATAGAAATAAACAAAAATCAACATCACAATTGATGATTAAAAAATTGATGCCATTATGTGTTGAAAGTATCTTAGTGTCACAATGTGACAATGCCATAATAATCACCAATAATCAACCATGGCTAAATATCGTCTAATATTGTCTTCATTTTCAACCATGCTAAAAAATGGTTAGCCATAGTGAACATGATTAAATTTGGTTACAATATCTCAATGTCATAATGGTCAAACATGGTGGAAAAGTCAAGCATGGTCAACCATAGTCAACGTTGTGAGCCATAGTAAATTCATTGAAGGCGGTCAACCATGGGAAACATACCTAACAGAGACAACATGGTCATCATAATCAAGCATAGTAAATTATGGTTACAATGTCAAACTATCATAATCATCATGAGTGTTCACAATCGTGAGCCATAGTCATCCATGGTTGAACATGCTCACATACAGACTGCATTGTCAAACATGCTCATACATCTTCAAATATTTTCAACAATCCTCAAACATGTTCAATCGACATATATCAACAACTTTTAATGTGGTTGATATAGGCAACATAGTCAACCATTTTTTACCATGGTCAACCATGTTGAACATAATCAACATCCTTAACATAATAAACCTAGGCCAAACATGGGAATACCATGGTTTGCATTGTCAGCCATAGTCAACCATGAACAACATGGTTGGGCATGGTGAACCATGATCAATCATAATAAAGATGGTCAACCATAGTAATATATAGATAAATGCTCACTCCCATGGTTCACCATGTTCATTCATACTTAACAATACTTGAATAGATTGAAACATGCTCAAACAATCTCAACCACATACAAATAATATCATCATGCTCGATCATGCTCATTAAGTTAAACCTTAGACAACCATATTCAACCATAGTTATAACAACTTTACAATAGTCAAGCATGGCCACCATGGTTATCCATGGACTTCCATCATCACACACTTTGTCAAAGCATAATCACCATGCTCAACCATACTTGTATAGATAAATGTTTCCATGGTCAACCATTTAAAAAACTTAAAAGCTCAATCAAAACAGAGAATGTCAACCTAAGATTGTGAAATCCGTTATGCACCTAGGGTCTTTCCAATATTGATAGTTCTAGATATGTAGCGTAAAAGATTGAGTAATGAGTGTGGTTAAGTTTGAAATCTTTTAAATTGATGTATAAATTCCCAATCGAAAGTTGAAATATTATGGAGAACAATTTTAACTTTTCTGCTTTAAATTATAATTTAACTTACAGATTCTACTCACATGTTTCTTTACACTCCATCTAACTTTTCGGTTGATCACTTTTAACACCGTACCAAGTAAACTATTAAGCGAAAATTTTAAAATATGATCTACAAATTTTGGTATATTTTTCACGACTGACGAGATATATATTTCTTCATGCTGGTATGTGATTTATGATTAAGGTTTTTTTCTATTTATTTATTTAAATTAATATTTTATATTTCCAAAAACATAGATATATATGGTTGTAGAATTTGTCTTATCACTTGTGATATCACTGTTTTAGGAAACCAAAACATTCTTATAAACACCTTGTTCTCAAAACTATGTTCTACGACTATATTCAAAAATTACAAGAATGAATAGAAAAGCTTTTATTACTAGAATGTCCAAAACATAAAAACTAAATATCTAACATGACAAAGAAATCATCCAAAGAAATCATCTAGACTCAAAATATAAGATAGGAGATGGGACTCTGGCACTTGATCATGGAAGTTCAAAAGTGCTAGAGTTGCAACGTAAATGACCATCCATATGGCCAAGCTTTGCATCCAACCTGTCAAAGGTGAATCGTTGGTTCTTTAACATTCTTTTTATGTCTTCTAAGGAGGCAAATATCGTACACCTTTCAATGTCTTTGTCCTTAAGAAGTAACCCCAACAGAGTTTTTATCTACCAAAGTAAATCCATTAAGTTCACTGAATACTACTTCATTTATCATTTGTTGTGACAAGGATGAAAATCAAGCTTGATACTTTATCCATAATTTTTGAATCTAGGTGGGATTTCCTCTCCAACCCAACCTAGGTTTCTAACTTGTGAATCTCTCTTATTGTCTCTCGTGATAAAAAATTGAAAAATGTAGCAATAGAGTCCTGAGAAAAAATCATCGCTCCTTGATATCCTTAGAAAATGATTCCCCCACACTCCACCAACAATGCATGCACTACTTGGGAAACATGAAGGCAACAAAGGTGTCACACCTATAAAAACTGTTTTAGCTTCCTCAACTTGCAAAGAAGCAAGAAAAGTCATCCAACGCAACTCCCTCTAGAGTAACACACCATCCCACTACAACATTGCCTATACTCATAACAGAGGTCATACAACATGAGGGTTTCACCAACTCTTGCACAACAACCATGTAAACCATTTACTCATAACCCACACACCCTAACACCATTAACCAAAACCAAACCCATAGCTTTCTCTATCCTAAAATTTGTTGAGAACCCTTGAAATGGGGAAAAGTAAGAGCATAGAGAGACACTTGACCAAATTCCTAATTGTTTGAAGAAAATCCTTAATCCTCGAAGAAATACACAGACATGGAACATCGAGCTTGGTAAGCATATACATCCACAAAAATAATTAAAACAACCAATAAATAAAAACATAGGTTGTGCCCAGCCCTCCCTATGCACAAACAAGTTTCTAGAAGCCATAGGGCCAAACCAAACCCTATGAAAACATTAAAACAGATAAACAAGAATGGAAGGGATACGACCGGCACCACTTTTCCGGGAAACAAAAAGAGATACTCACTCCTTAGATGATCAACCTCTTACAACACAACTTCGGTGTACCGTAGTATTTTCCTTCCCACTACCTCAGTAATAAGAAACCATCAAATCAGAACTCCTTCCTTCATCGCAGCTCCACAATCACCCCCCTCCCCCTAAGTAAAATAATCTTCCGAACTGAATACAAAGTTTCTACTAGCAAATGGGAGGCCGAGGTCTTGATCTCACTTCTACCCCTTACCTCACCACCGAATGCGCAAAATGCCATCGTCGAGATCCATGTAAAATGATTGTAAACCATCTAGTGCCATACACACCTCTGCATACTGGGGACGAAGCATGCTTCCTAGACATTAATGTCCATCACATTCATCACATCGCACATGTGGGAGCATCCCGCAGCTCCCGCATCCCTGTCATTGCAATAACATTACATTAATTTAGTCTTTTTGAGACAATGTAATTAAGCTTCATTTTTATATGTTTTTCACATTGAAGTGGGAGGTCATGGATAAAAAGGAATGGATCTCATATCTTCGCCATATATTTGAATCATCACTGACACAGCCTTTATAGTTAAAGTGATAATTGAGAAATGTTTAATCATATTGGATCATAGGAGGTTTAAAGGTCAATCTCTAATCTGTCAAGGTCATAATAGATGATGTCCGGATAGGCAATCTGTGGTATACCAAACTTGAAAGTTTGTAATAATGGTTGAGTTGATACCTCGGAAAGATTTGAGAACATGGAAGAATCTCTCACATGTACGCAGCTGTTAGTTCAGGAATATTGTTGATTAAATATGCAAAACTATTATATCTTAATTTTTATTAAAATTTTATAGCGGTTTCGTTCACTTTTAAAAAAGAAGATATAAATTGGCTCTAAGACTTTTCATTTTTTAAAATACTAATTTATAATATATTTTTAATATATATAAAAGAATTGTTTTTAATATAATAAAATTGTTTCGATGGTATTTTCATTATAAGTTTCATTATATTTAAAAAATTTAAAATTTTTATTGATATTTGGTAATTTTGATTAACTAAATCTATTTAAAAGATAACATCTCATATTAAATTTATATAATTTATATTTGATGTATTTTGATTAATGTTCTAATTTTTATCATACTAACACAATTACATTAATAAATGTGGTTGGTAAATGTGGATAAATGTATATCAATCAAATTTATAAATACACATCAATACATATGAACTTCCATAGATAATATTGTGCATTTATATATATGAAATGTGCACAATTGTATATTAATGTATTTAAATGGCAATTACTATATTAATGTATTTAAATATACATTATTGTGCATTAATGTATTTTTGTATACATTATTGCAATGCGCACTAATGTTTTTATATTAAAGTACATCGATGTATAGCATTGTATATTAATGTACATTTATGGACTAGCAAAACCACATTAACAATATTAATGTGGTTGATATAGGAAAAGGCTTCATTTTTATCTACCAATGATAAATATAAAACAATTGAAATAACAAGGAAATAATACCAAAACCCTAGGGTTTATAATCCCTTGGGTTTTTAATTTTAATCCCTTGGGCTTATGTTCCCTTGGCCATATGATGATGATGATGATGATGATGATGGTTAACGTCCACTGAGACCAAATTGGTCTATTGGACCTATACTTTCTTAATTTCTAATTGTCTGGCTCCTTGTCTTTCTTGGCGAGATTGGTGATGTAGCTTTCTTTTTCTTCTCTACAGTCTTCCAACTTTCTTTATCTTGCATCTCCTTCATCTCTTCTGGTTCTTGGGACATTGGTGTCTTAGCTTCGCGATCTATTTATCAATCCCTTGTGTTCAATACTCAAACTGAAGGGATTTTAAACCCAAGGAAATAATATTAACCCAAGGGATTAATATTAACCCAATCGATAATAAACCCTAGGGATTAATATTAACCTAAGGGATAATAAACCCAAGGGAATAAAACCCAAGGAATTATAAACCCGAGGGAAAAATACTAATACAAGGGATTTATACTAAAAACGTTTGGCTTTATAATCCCTTCAATTTTTACTATAAATCCCTTGGGTTTATAATATCAATTCCTTGTATTTAATATTAAAACTCTAAGGGATTATAAACCTAACCCAATATTATTAACCCAAGGGATTAATACTAACCCGAGCGAATGAACCCAAGAAATTATAAACCCAGGGGATTAACGCAAGGAATTATAAACCCACTGAATTATAAATGCAAGGGAATACACCGAAGGCATTAACCTAAGGTATATAAACCCTAACATAAATATTATAAACCCAAAAATAAACATGGTTGACCATCCTTGACAATGGTTGATTTTCATTTTAAGACAATCCTTGGAATATAAACCCCAACGCTAAAAAACCTAAGGAAACGATATTATAAACCCAAGAAAAAAAAAAAACAGAAGGGGTGAATACTAAAACCCAAAGGAATTAAAAACTCAAGAGAATTAATTGCATACCCTTTGAACAACATTAAACCCTGTGAATATGAACCCTCAGATTAATAAACCAAATGAATTGATAGTATAAACCCAAGAGAATAATAAACCCAACGGGTGAATACTATAACCTCAACGGATTATTAACCCAAGAGAATAATATTAATCGAAGGGATAATAAACCCAGTGGATTAATACTAAAAATTCTAGGCTTTATATTCTTTGGGGTTATTTATTAGTCCCTTGAATATACTATCCCTTGGGTTAATATTAATCCCTTGCATTAATAATATTAATCCCTGGGGTTAAAAATATCAATCACTTAGGTTCATTAATATAAGAATTCATATTCTCGCGCTGTAATATTATTCACAAGGTATTGGACCATTGCTTACCATTGTGACCAAGCGGCATTGCATCATGGTTGACTATGGTTGATTCTCATATTGAGACAATATCTGCCACAACGCGACATTTGACCATGTTCGAGCATGCTTGAATTCATTAAACATGGTTGACCTTAATTGATATTATAAACCCAAGGGAAAAATAAACCGTAGGGATCAATACTAAAAACCAAAGATATTATAAGTGTAAGGGAATAATATTAAACCCTGTGAATATGAACCCTTATATTAATAAACCCTAGGGATTGATATTATCAACCCGAGCGAATAATAAATCGAAGCCATAAAAATACAACAAAGGTTTATAAAACCTAAGATAAATATTTTAAATTATAAAATAAACATATTTGACTATGGTTTACCATGTTTGAAAATGGCTAACCATGATTGATTTTCAAATCGAAAGAAAAATTGTCGCAATGCAACATTGAACCATCATTAACCATATTTGATTCTTTGTCATAATGCAACATTGGAGCATGGTTGATACAATGATTAATTTTCATATCGAGACAATATTTGTCACTATGCGACGTTGGACCTTGGTTGACCATGCTTGATTTACATATTGAGACAATCATTGTCACAATACAACATTCGACCATGGTTCATGGTTGGCTATCATTGACCTTCATTGACCATGATTGGTATTATAAACCCAAGGGATTGATATTATAAACCCAAGGGATTTTTATTATAAACCGAAGGGATTAATACTAAAACCACAAGGGATTATGAACCCAATAGAATAACATTAAGCCCAAGGGACTAATATGGTTGATTCCCATATAGAGACAATATTGGTCACAATCCGACATTGGACCATGGTTGGCCATGATCGAATTTATCAAACATGATGAAGGATATTATAAACTGAAGGGAATAATAAACCATAGGGATTAACACTAAAAGAGCAAGGGACTATAAATATAAGGGAATAATAATAAACCCTAGGAATATGAACCCTTAAATTTATAAATGCAAGGGATTGATATTATAGACCTAAGGGAATAATAAAATCAAGGGATAAAAATTAGCAACCCAACATATATAAGCCATAAGAATAATATTATAAAGCCTAAAATAAACATGGTTGACCATGCTTGGACATGGTTTATTTCCATATTTGGGCCATGGTTTACCATTCATGACCATGATTGATTTTCATATCCATGCAATCCTTGTTACAAAGTGATGGTGGAAGATGGTTATTAATCAATATTATTAACCCAAGTGATAATAAACCCAAGGAATATTAAACCCAAGGGATTAATATTAACCCAAATGATAATAAACCCTAGGGATTAATATTAACCCAAGGGATAATAAATCCAAGTGATTAATATTAAAAGCCCAAGCAATTAGACAAGGGAATAATATTAATACAAGGGATTTATAATAAAAACCTTGGGCTTTATAATCCCTTCGGTTTTTACTACAAATCCCAACGTATTAATACTAAACCCAATGGAATAAACCCATGGTTTAGTATTAATACCTTGGGTTTTTAATAATAAATCCAAGGGAATAAACCCAAGGAATTATAAATCCAAGGGATTAACCTAAGGTATATAAACCCTAAGAGAAATATTATAAACCCATAAATAAATATGGATAACCATGCTCGACAATGTTTGATTTTCATTTTGAGACAACCCTTGGAATATAAACCCTTAGACTAAAAAGCCCAAGGAAATGATATTACAAACCCAAGAGAATAATAAACCCAAGGGGTTAATACTAAAACCCAAATGGATTATAAACCCAAGAGAATTATTTAAAGACCCTTCGAATAACATTATACACTGTGAATATGTACCCTTAGATTAATAAACCCAATGAATTGAGATTATAACCCCAAGAGAATAATAAACCCAATGGGTGAATATCGAAACCCCAAGGGAATAATATGAATCCAAAGGATAATGAACCAAAGGGATTAATGCTAAAATCACTAGGGTTTATATTCCCTAGGGTTAATAATATCATTCCCTTACATTTATTATCCCTTGGGTTAATATTATTCCCTTAGTGTTTTATTATTAATCCCCTCGGTTTATTATTCACTTTGGTTTATAATATTAATCCCTTGGTTTTATAATATCAATCCCTTGGGTTCATTAATATAAGGTTCATATCCCCATGCTATAATATTATTCATAAGGTATTCGACCATGGTTGACTATTGTGACTATATTATAAATTTAATATAAAGTTTTAAATAAATATTATAAGAAATCAACCCAACTAAAATTAAAGAAAAGCAATTGGCACCATAACATCAGTGAATTATAAATAAAAGGAAACAATATTAAACCCATGGGACATATATTATAATGCCATTTATACAAACTGAAGAAAAAATTAAGAAAATCTTCGCATATTATAAACCAAAATGAGTTCAACAATTCTAACAAGAAAGCCAAATGTTTCACAAATGCATGAAAAACATATTCAATACAATGAAAGAATATTAAGTGCTATGAAAAATTACAAAATTAAAGAAAATCTACAAAGAATTTAACACATCACAACAACAACGTCCAAGAAATCAAATTTTCGGAGATTTAAACAGAAAAAATAAATATTTTATTCACATTTAATATTCAGAGATTTATTGCATGTCTCTTAACATCTAAAAATTGCACAACAAAAATGAAATTGAAATACTCAACCATGACACAACTATTTCATGCGAGCCTCTTCTAAAACACACCTAGAACAGTGAAAAAAACAACCCCAATTCAAATCAATGGGTCAATGCTCACAATACTTAATACTTTTTGACCAATCTCTTCTTGTTTTCCTCCAAGCTTCTCATGCATGCAAGTGATAAAAGGTTTTCACATCTGATTTCATTACATTCAAGAGACAAATATGCTCATCAATAAAAGGAGGATGGAAACCATGTTTCTTATCTAGCTTTTTCTGAATATAGGAAACAAAAATTATGGTTGCAGTAATAGATTTGATCATTTCACTATAATAAATGCCATCATGGTTGTCCACATATGCATTTCAATGAGAGAAATATACAATAAAAATTAGTACATAAAAAAAGAAAAGAACAAATATATACAAACAGATAATACTTAGACAATTTTTGCTTTTGTATTTTCTTTTATAGGTGAAAAAATATTATTGAACATAAATATAATAACATTCAAAATAACAGACGAAAGAAAAAAATAGATTACTACAATATCTAATAAGATACCAATCCCTTCGGTAACTAAATAATAATCAATATTATTATTAATGAATAGTACTACAAATTTTAATAAATATGAAAATTTTAAACCCACTAAACTCTCATGCTAAAGAAACAAACCATGGGAAGAAAAAATATAAACCATCAAATAAAACCATCAATAGCATTCCCAACCACTATGCAAAACCATTGAACTCATTTGCAGATGAAAACCTTAAAATGATATAGACTTCAATCACTCCTCCTCTTTTTTCCTTAATGTTACATAAGCATTTCTTTTCATTTTTGCATAATGATGATAATAAAACCCTGCCTCTCTCTATCTCCAATATCGATAGTGACGCGTTGCAAATTCATCCCATGTGGATTGTGTATAGTCATGTCCCATGCCATTTTTAGAGGCATCTGTCTATGGTTCCCTCTAACAACAGGTGTTATGGGCAAAACATTTGGACAATCATTTTCGAATGGAACACCACTATACTTCTTGAAAATAATTGAAGAAAACAATGGAAGTTGTGGTGTCTTTGCAGCAGGCAAATAAAATTTATCTTATATATATCCAAGAGACCCATTGACCAACCCAACTTCCACCCACAAATTACATGTAAGCATCACACACTAACCACGACATAGCAACACCTCACACTCCAAGACATCATCATCACCATCTGCAGTCTTAGACCTCCTAGCACATTCTGCAAGACTTCTTGCATCTGAGCAATTCAATGATTTCAACATTTTTTGATTATGCAAATTAATGAGATAATTTGTTGCAAAGAAGTGAACAGAAGAATCAAGCAAAACCTTTTTCCTGACGATCGAAGTAACTATCGACATGCATCATAAGAAGATCTGAATCTTGAATCCTCCAGAAAATGTTAAGCATTTGTAAACTTCATTAAAAGGATGTCTTCCTTGGATCATCTCCTCGTTTCCTATAAATTTTATCCAAAGTGACAACAATTTTAAATCTTTCCCACAACTCTTTCCCAACTGTTCTTCATGCATATAGGGGTTTATCCCTGACTAGTGGAATTTTCCCAAGATCACCCACAAGAATCATGTACCTCTCACCAAAAGCATAAGATTTCCTTGTTCGAAAGGTTTCTCGCAAACGAGAATCTATTTTCATATACAACCTTGACCTAATGAAGCTCATTTCATCAATTAAAATATAATGAACATGCCCCATTTCTTCCTAGCAATTTGTTAGAGATTGACTAGATAGAGATTTTATATCTTTAACAGGTATTTTCAAAGATGAATGAATTATTTTCCCATGTATATTAAAAGAAGCCATATCATTTGGAGAAAGAAATAATATTGGAATTCTTTCACCCATCATTGCAGCTAAAAGAGCGTGACAAATACAATGAATAAGAAAATATTCTCTCGTTGCAGCAGCTTCCCGAATAAGCATTAGAAAAGGATCATTGTCCCGATTAGCAACACTACATCAAAACTAGCGATTTGCACCATATTTAGCGCCAAATTTTAGTGCATTTTTTCTTTTGTAATTGTGATGAGCAACTTGGCGCTAAATCTGGCTCTATTGTACAATTTTTAAAGCATATTTTTTTGCGCCTGATTTTGCATCATTTTTCATGCCAGATTTTTCATCTTTGTTTACACCAAACTATGCATCATTTTTCTGTCAAATTTTGAACCAAGATTTGCACCTTATTTTATGATAGGTATTTCTTCTAGTTTTGTGTCATTTTTTGCATCTATTTTTTATCTCCTTTTGCTTCCTATTTTTTGTCATCCTTTGCTTCCATTTTTGCGTCATCATTTGCACCAAGTTTACATCGTATTCTGCATCCAATTTAACATCTTTTTATGCATCCATTTTGTGTCAGTTTTTGCATATAGTCTTACGCCAAGTTTTGTATCTAGTCTTACACTAGTTTTTGCTTCTAATTTTGTACCTATTTTTGCACCAACTTTGGTGCCTATCTTTGCACCATGTGTTGAATTTGATAAAGCACCAAATTTTGCATCCATTTTTCTGCCCATTTTTGCATCTTTTTTTGGACCATTTTTTATGTCCACTTTTATGTTTGATTTGTCTCCATTTTTCCCATCCCATTTTGCACCATATTTTGCGTCATTTGTTGCATCCAATTTTGCATCGTTTTTAACACCATTTCTTGTATCCAATGTTACATCATTTTGAGCATAAAAAATTGACATTTATATTTGCATCTTATGTTGAGTCATGTGTTGTGTCCACCTTTTCATCTTATTTTGTGTCTAATGGTACATTCAATTTAGAGCCAATTTTTGTGTCTACTTTTGTATTTGTTTTTGCACAAAGTTTTGCATCAATTTTTGCATCCAATTTTGAGCTATTTTTATGCCCATTTTTGCACCATTTTTTGCGTCTACTTATGTGTCCAATGTTGCACCATTATTTATGCCCACTTTTTCATTAAATTTTGCATTTTTTTGGTGTCTAGGTTTACATCGTTTTCACCATCAAAATTTGCATCTTTTTCTGCCTCATTTTGTGTCCACATTTGCATATAATTTTGTATCTATGTTTAAGCCTAAATTTGCATCTGATTATGCATCATTTTTTACATCCAATATTGCATCCTTGGTTTCAACTTTTTTCAGCCCCATTTTGCATCTTGTTTTATGTCTTTTCTTACATATTTTTTTTTTCCTTTTTTACCCCAAAGTTTGCATCCCAAATTTACACCATTACTTGCATCATCATTTGGAATCTTAATTTGTAACATTTTTTGCTTCTTTTTAGCACTCAACTTTGCATCTTATTTTACATCTGGTTTTCTGTCTTCTTTTGCATCTAATTTGGTGTCCATTATATGTCCTTGTTTTTGCCCAATTTGATATCCTTTTGTATGCCATGTTTTGTTCCCTTCTTTGTGTCAACTATTGCACAAATTTTCACTTCTAGTTTAAAACACTTTGTATGTCATTGTTTGCATTTTGTATTAATTCCTAGTTTAACATCCAATTTTACTTTCAATTTTGCATCCATGGTTACATCTGCATTTGACATCTTATGTAGAGTATTTTTTTCTTTACATATATGACCCCCTTTATAGATTCATTTCACTAATTTCAAGTGCATAGTGAAACATATCATAGTTTCTAAATATCATTAAAGAAGATATCACAATTCAAAATAATTTGTAAAGAAATTTAAGGGAAATTGACAACATCCATCCAAAAAAATAACAATGTCATCATATACAATGATTCATTGACAATTCTCAACAAATACAGATTAAATAGAAACATAATACTAATAAGATCAGTATTATTTTTAATCAAAACAACTAAAATTCAAACATGATTAACATATCAAAATATTTCATGAATATCATTATTCTACAATAAATTAACAACATACATCCAAAGATGGTAATATCACCATACATTATAATTCTCTATCAAAATAATGATGATACTTTCCAATATATAAATCAAATAAAAATATATTAATGATAATATCATCATCATCTTTAATCAAATAACACTCATCGTATTATTACCAAATCAAAATGTTTCATTGATATAGGGTAAATTCACAACACCCATCTAAACATAACAATGTCATTCTACACAATAACTTCTTCATAAAAAACAATGCATGTGCATGCCTAGATACCACCACCAAGATCATCCTCATGATCATCTTGACCACCCTCATTGGTCTCATCTACATCATCACCAACACCACAACTATCATCATCATCATCTCTTCCTTCACCACCACCATCCTCATCCTCATCATTTCCTGATATATGTTGAGCAAAGTTTGGATGATTATCATGATCATCGTCTTGGCAATCATTACCTATAGCATTCTGGCAAAAAAAATCAATATTACATGTTAGTATCAATTACATAACACAACGCATGTTTTTGTTATATAATGCTAACCATAAAATGAGGTAAGATATAATATCTAATAGTACTAAAAAATAAAATGAACATACGGTTCAAAAGTATATTGGGAATCCAACTAAGATTACATACCATAGAGTCCATCCAAAAAACAAATTCAACACATCTCTTTTGCTAAAGCACCACCTTTTCCTAATGATTTGGAGGTCTTCCATATTTTAGTTCATGTGAGCCAGTAAATAGGGAGAAATTAGATAACAATTGCTTTCTTCTAATACAAATTTTATTAAAAAAATATCACATGTTTAATATACTTAGAAAGGTTGTTATCAGTGCTTTTAAACCTTTCTGGCCACTACGATGAGTGACTTTTGTCTTGGTTAACCTCGCCTTGGATGCCTTGTCCTTAAACATAATCCAATTCAATTTATTTTCTCACAAACACACGTCTAAGATACTTATAAGTATTAATACATTCTAAATAACGTTTAATGAAAATTTGAATACGTGGATGATTTCATCGCCGAACTTTCTTTGTGCATCCAACTTCTCATATGATTTTACAAGTTCTTTCCATACTTTAAAAGGTATGTCAAATGGTCTTTGTTTCAGTCTTTGATCTTGAGGCATTTTTTTAATTTTTCTTGTTTCGTTGCAACGAAACCTCTTACAGTTGAGAGACATTTGCAATTTTATCTTCTTAACTGACCAACCAGTACCAAATTCATTCTCTATGTCCTGTACCACCATGTTTTTTAGGTGAAGTAGAATCTTGGAGAATGTGAGGTGAAGATGATCTCTAAATCGTTAAGGCATGAGTCCTTTAGCCTATTTAAGAATTTTTTTTCTACATTTGTCCTTCTTATCTCCCCTGAAATAGGGTCATACTCTATCTTGGTACCTAAAATACCAATAGATGATGTGTACATTGAGGATGAACAAGAATTTGTGGTCTCGGGAGTTTCCATCACACAAGATGTCTCAACACAATGTTCTTCATTATTGGTGTTTTATGTTAATGACACTTTTTTCGATTTTTTTCTTGATCTAAGAGAGGATGGGGAATTTATTGATTCTCGTAAAGATTACCTAGACCTAGTTAATTAGCTTCAGGGGATTTTGTCTTAAGAAAATGGATTATGAATTCAACATCCAAAGCATGAAGTTTTTTAAGTCCTTCTGTCCCAAAAACATCTTCAAGCAAGGACTCTATTATCAAATTCTTTCCCTATCCAAGTTTCAAAGATTTACCACAAAGTATAACTATAAAATTATAATTCTAACTTCAAACCTAAAACAAAAAATAAAACATATTATATTATGTAATTATTCTATAAAAACAAAGTAAGGTTACTTTTTTGGTACTCTTGCACCTCCTTATCCACATGCCATATCCCCAAAGTAGAAGAGATCAATAGGAAAAGATTTTCTCCCTAAAAAAAAAAAAGGATTGTAGGTGAATAATCTCATAATGGCTCTCTAGCACGGAATTTGTACACAACTTAGTTAAAAATCCTAGTGACAGTTCTTCCTTTCTTGGAATCAAATTCTCTAGTCCTAGGTGATAAAATGGTTTAGCTCTGATGTTGTCATTTTTATAAAGGACCTCATACCATTGTTTTCCCCCCTTCATCTTTTTTCCTAAAAAAACATTTCCCTTTTTACATAATTATAAAATATAAACAACAACAGATTTTTACATACTTACATAATATAAACAACAACGGACTTTTACATACTTAGATAATATAAACAACAACATATTTTTACCAATTATAAATTAGATTTACTAAATTTCTAAATGTTTTTTTTATCTAATTACAAAACATAAACAACAGCAAAATTTTTACATAATTACATAATACAAACAACAACAGATTTTTACCAATTATCTTGTAATTATCTAATTGGTAAAAATCTGTTGTTGTTTGTATTCCGTAATTATGTAAAAATCTATTGTTGTTTATCTTTTGTAATTATATAAAAAAAACATTTAGAAATTTGTTAAAAATCCAATTTCTAATTGGTAAAAATTTGTTGTTGTTTATAAAGGACCTCACTGAAAAACAGTTATAAAAGACTTCATGCCACTGTTTTTCCCACTTCATGTTTTTTCTGAAAAAAAATTTCTCTTTTTACATAATTACAAAATTCAAAAACCAACATACTTTTATATAATTACATAATACAAACAGCAACAAACTTTTACCAATTAAAAATTAGATAAAAATCTAATTTTTAATTAGAAATTTGATACAAATCTAATTTTTAAGTAGAAATTTGATAAAAATCTAATTTCTAATTTGATAACAATCTAATTAGAAATTAGATAAAAATGATGTCGTGGCATCACCCATCCTAGCTAAAAGAAAAGCAGTAGATCTTTACCAATTAAAAATTAGATAGAAATATAATCTATAATTTGATAAAAATATCATTTCTAATTTAATAAAAATCTAATTAGCAATTAGATAAAAATATAATTCCTAATAATGCCCTAGCATCACCCATCCTAATTAAAAGAAAAATCCCGATAAAAGGGAGACCCTAAAAGCAGCTGCTAGGAAAAATCTACTAGTAAAAATTTATAAAATATTACTAGGGAATACATAAGGTGTTATTCCTAAAAGGAAGAAGTCTATGATCGAGAGGAGTTGGTGGTGCTAGCTTGTTGGTTGGGAGGAACAAGCACGCTCCCAAAGGAATTTGTAATTTTTTATTTGTGCTTAATAACAAACTTAAGCTTATTTTGAAGTGGTATATTGGTTTGTTTTCACAGCAAGGTTATTTTGGTCAAATCATTCTTGCGATATCTAAAATTACATGAAACTTATATGATTTTATTATCTGCATTAGGATTCCTAGGAAATCTACCCATGTGAAAACCTTAATGTTGTAATATCTGCCCATTGTGACTTGAATTAATGTTTGGATCTTGATGTTGAAATGACAGAGTTGTGTCTTTGCCTACAGTTAAACATATATATTTTGTAATATTTTACAATCACTTCTGGGGTTATAGAATTTCCTCTCTCCATCCCTGCCAATGATGTTGGTATTATAGTTGCCCAACACAATGCTAGTTTTTATGCATATCTCATCAGTATGGATTATTAGGAATTTGTTCCATGGGTTGTGGGTGCCAATAGCCCACAAATGGTTTTATGGGTTGCAATTTGATTTAGTCGTTGTTGATTCACATGCATGGGGAACCTGAGCCTCTATAGCTGATGAGGAGCATGACCTCACTAGGGTAGGCTTTCTTATCTACTCTCCACTGTGTCTTGTTAGCTTGCACCGAATATTCATGGTCCAATACTTGGTGATCGAGAGTTGTTTTGCTAAACCTATTGAAGGCCAACTCTTTGTTCTGCAAAAAGGTGATGCAATGAATGATAGAAAACCAAGCATACTATAATCATTGTTTATGTTTGGCTGACAATTTCCATAAATTTTAGGAAGTACTTATTTATATGCGGTTTGTAAGTCACTTATTGTTTCTTTATCAAATGAAATATAATTGATATCTCATCCTGCAAAAATAGTACTACATCCATGGTTTGTAAAATGATCAATGATTTATATCAAACCTCAATACTCTTGGGGAGAAATGGAATCTCTCACTTTGACTTTGTTCTTGTAATATTATTACAATAATGTGTGGAGAAACATGGTTTGCTAATGCGTTGAATAAATTGTTAAAAAATAATTATTTAAAATTGACTAATTAATGAAGGATTGCCTTATGGATCCACAACTATAGGGAAAACTTGCTTGCTTACTAGCATGCTGTGAAATTTGAGCCACCAGTTGAAGGCCAATAGAATCTTCTAGCAAGGGTATGGTGAGATAAGACTAGGGGTAGCCTATTGCATGTTGTGGGCAAACTATAGCTAGCTGCATTGATTAATTGATGAAGGATTGCCTTATGGATCCACAACTTTATGGAAAACTTGTTTGCTTACTAGCATGCCATGAAAGTGAGCCACCGATTGAAGGCCAATAGAATCTCTCCTAGTAGAGGTATGGTGAGATAAGACTAGGGGTAGCTTGTTGCATGTTGTGGGAAAACTATAGCTAGTTACATTGAAGTTCCTAATATAGTGTGCTTTAATGCGTCACTTTCTTTTGGATTATCTAACTTGCTTAGAAGGTCAAGAACATTTTGGCTCGACAAAAAATTTTTATAAGCAGAAATTGAACATCTTAGTATATTATAATATAAAAAACTAGTAAAAGTTGGTGGACCAACAAATAGATAAATTACTTAATAAAAAAAATGAACCAAAACCTTACCTTGATAAAGATGTTGGTTTGTTTGAACAAGACACTTAGACATGTTTGTGGCACTGTCAAATACAAATGAGTTTGTAGAAGCATAACCTATAAAAAAGCCTTTAGGATCTCCTCCTCCCGGTTTTTCTCTTAAATTCATTTGTAAATTTGAATCCAAAACATCCTACAAAAGAAACAATTACTTACTACAAAAGGGCTACAAACAAATCAAGCATATGATATCAACAATCTAAGCATGAAGTATTTTCAATCGAGATAAAAGGATTCACAATATTGACAAATTGAACTTCTTACAAGGATCCACAGTTTTCATAGATTAGATATTTGTTTCAATTCCAAGTAAACTGAATAAATTTAATGTCTCTCTCAAATTCATAGTATTGTTTTGTGAGCATGTCTTAACCACCTTTGACTGCACAAAGTTTGCCTGTTCAAGAGCCTTCTTTCCCTTGAGAATCCATGTTCACTATTCCTCTTAGAGATGAGTCATGTTTAACACTTTCTGCATGCCATTCGTTCATTGAATCCATTCCTACTACCTATTGGAGCATATGCCTAAGGATCATTATCGGCATATCATTTCTAGAACTTTCACTTGAACTAGTATTTATTTTACTTACCTGGCCATATCTCCATTGGTTCAGTCATATTGATTGATTTCAAAGATCTGAGGAGATAACAATTCCGATTGATTGTACTATGTGTCAACCATTACTACAGTTTAGCATTTTAGATGCAATGGTAAAAAATTCAGAGATGCCTTCTGCATTGCTTGCTCAAAAATGCTACATATTAGAATTTAAATATTTAATTAATATAAGATGATGAGAAAAAAATGGTAGTCATACTTAACAAATAAACAAGGAACAATCGCTAAATAATAAGGAGTCTCTATGGTCATGTTTCTACCTCATTATATGTGGTCTGGCACTTGCTCTCAACCTTCTAACTGACTGAACATAGTTAAACAATTGACAGTAAGTGAAACAAACCCCCGAGGCCAATGTGTAATACAAATATAATTACAAGCATGCCCTAAGGACACCATCTATAACAAACATAAACATTATTTTCCAGTGGATCAAGATTTTTTTTTGAGCCAGTCAACCATAGGGATTAAACAGAATGCCACACATATTAGCTACCCACATTCTCTCCATGGCTGGAGAGGTCCACACCTGGATTGCATTTGACCTCCCTCTATGCCCGATGACTGCCACTCAAGAACAAACACATACGAATCTACTATCGATTTGTATCAATTCCATTACCTCCAACAACATAAAGACGTCCATCCATCAACATGTAGCAAAAGAAAATTTGAGTCAGAAAAAGAAAGAGAATAGGTGAGTTGTGAGGATACACCTTTCATGTTGAACTGTCAAAGTCCCCTCTCACCCTTCTCCCCACCATTGACTCTAGAAACTCTTTTTCTCTTCTTTGCGTCGTTCAAGTGCAAAGGTACAACCAATCAGTAATGCTCTATCTCAAACATGACAAATACACAACCACAAGAAGCCAACAACATAGAGTAATGAATAAGACTCACCCTACAGTATCTGAGGAATCTAAGTCCTGCTGATGAATATCTAAACATTGTACCCTTGCCATATGATTGTTTCTAGAAGGTGTTGCAATTGCTGCATCACTACCTCTTGATACACAACTTCCACTTTCCACAGAAATTGATTGCCCTAGTGCACTTGCAGAAGTTCCTAAACATCTACCAGCGATCGCATTTGAAGGATATTCTCCCTCCCCTTGCTGCAGAGTTGATTTATTGTTGTCAACATTCATTCCTGCACATAATAAAGTCAAACATTTGCTCAAATTAAGAAAGGAATTAAATATCTAGAACTTTGTTAGGAAAGAAGACTAAAAGACATTTACAATACAAACTGCCATTAATAGTTGATAGTAATTGGAAAGCATGATCCTTCGTTTGCAACTTTTCTCTTCTTATTAAATCCAAACATGTTTCTATAAATAGAAGGCTGGCCACTTCAACACCTTCACTGAGCTGGTAATCAGTACTATGATCCGATGTCTTTTTTTCCGAGTGCAATATTATAAAATAAGTTTGTATTGTCAAGAACTAACGTCTTCTACAGGGGCAGAGGGGAAGAATTAGCAGGTCAGAGTAAATAACAACCAAGGAGAGGCCTAACTTATTGAGCCTTATTGTATCCAAATATATAAAACTTCTTAAACTTGATTGATTTTCCTAATTCTACAATTTCTCGCTATGATTTGGATGATAGTAATAAAGGTGTGTCTTTGGTTTAGAATCTCTCTCTCATAGGGGCTTATCTCCTAGAAAAACCTTCATTTAAATTTCCATTTTATCATCTCCAAATGAGGCATGAACAACTCTTGAAGCAAATTGGGGTCGCATGAGTAAAATTAAAAGCCCTAGAGTATCATTTTGTTTATGTCTATTTCTGATCCTTGGCACTGACTGAAACGATTCCAGAAAAGAATTGGGACCAAATAACTAGCCTTCAACATCTTTTTGTATGGTTTATCTAAATTCTAAAATACAACAACGAACGCATATTGATCTTCTAGAAACATAGAAAACATAACACCAAACTTCAGCAGATTAGTAATTTACCAAATCTGAAGGTAGATATTTCACATCGTAGTTTGCATTATGGTCTAAGTTCAATTTAAGTAGCATGTTAATTTTTAATTTCTTATGTGGAGAGGCATTGTAGATTTGTTGTATTATTCTTTTTTTTTACAATATATTGTTGTGTCATCTCTGAAGGCCAGTTTCACTAATTCTATATTATTAGATATGTGGAGGATAAAACGTTTCAAGAGGTCAAATAGGCATCTACATGACTTCAATAAATATATAAAGTATTTTATTTATTGTAAGTGAAGAGTTTCATAAGTTAGATGGCCTCCTTACAATAAGTTTCATATTTGGATACAAAATGTAGAATTGAGTGGATTTGGAGTTTCATAAGTTTCATAACTTATAATACATGACATCTTTTATGCGTCCTATTTAAAAAGTTATACCAATGCCCAGTTTAGATTTTGTTTCTAGTTCTCAATGAGGAAGGCCAAATGGTATTAGAACCCTAAAGAATTTTTCACAGCTAAGCCAAATCACTAAGGTTTGGACCAATAATTGAATACTTAGTAAGGTGAAGAAACCTATCTTGGGGAAGCCACAGGTAAGTAGTGGATAAGGGTGGAAGAGTTTCATTATCTACCCAGGTGGATGACTGATAACTACGTTCTCTTAGAAGATTGAATCAACTCTAAAAACATGACAAAATGGTTTGCTTGAGGCATTGGTCCACAATTTTCTTAGAACTCAAGCACCAAGTGCCATGGGGGTTCAATGGTCATCTTAGGCATTATGAATAAGGTCATAATCCCAAGAGAAATTAATATCAATAGGTTAAACCTTTCGAATAAAGAAGTGACGAAATCTTTTGAAATAATTTATTTTACATGTTTAAGGGGAGGTATAATTTCAACCGATGCCTGTATTGATTTAGTCTTTCAAGCAACTTTTGGCAATGGCAGGTTTTAGACTTTGGCTCAGGCATACAAATGATAAATTATGGAAAAAAATGAGGCATGCATTGAATTTGTCAGTAAATACAGTTGCAAAGATTGTGAGATAGTTCTTTTAGTAGGCTTGTTCCTATTCATAGTTTTTATCTTTTAACCGAATAAATCTAGGTAAACTCCACTTCGTAACAATTCTATGGCTTCCTCGTCATAAGAAGAGTCTAGAAGTGGCTCTTGTAAGTATGGTCATACAACTGCCAATTAGCTTCTATGAAAAGCATATTGGATGGGATTGTTATATTCATTTGAATTCAAGGTAAAACTCATCCAAATTGCAAAAACATATAAGAGATATCAATTTGTTATAAATACTACATCTTCAGCTCCCTCTGTTGTCTGTTGTGAACTTTTTCATTTAGCTATCCAACCTGTTATTTTGCTAGCCAACCTATTATTTAGCTAGCCAACCTATTATGTCAAATTAAACTAACTCAACAGGCAATTTTCTAAACTGGTCCTTAAATGTCAAGAAGAAATTGCTGGAAGAATTAGCTTTAACCAAACATTCCTTCCTCTTCTTCTTTCTATGAGCCCTCTTCATTCCATCACTAATGGAAGTGGTGGCTATAGCCCGATGAGTGGTAACATGAAGGGTACTTTCAATATTTTCAATAGTATCATGGACTACCTTTGTAGCCTTTTGTTTTGTAGCTTCTTGATGAATTACATAGGGATCAATGGCCAAAAGGAGCTAATAGTAGAGCTAATAATAGTTTTCTTTAAATTTAGTGAGAAAATCTCTAATCCATAAGGTGAAACCCAAGTAGGAACTACTAGAATAGTCACCACTGTCGCGAAAGCAACCTATCCTGTCATTTTTGGTTGACTCTTCCCCAACTTAAGGACTACATACCTTTTTCTTTCCTGATCACTGGAGGCTGCTTCAAAGCCTTCTTCTTGATCTCACAGCCTAGGCATTGTTACTGCCTTCAAGATTTAATTGTGGGCTTTCTTCAAATGATCTAGGACACTTAAAAATGCCCCTATTTAGGATGCCAAGCTAGAACAAGGCACTGGTATATTTTGTTTTTTAGCCATAAATCTGCGATTTTCACTCTATGTTTAACAGGCTGTGAGGCTTGGTTCACTATGGATATTTAAAGGGCTTTCTATTGCCAAGGAAAATTCCCTCTAATTTTAAGAGGCAGTGAAGCTTGGTTTAATTTGGATATTTAAAGGGCTTTTTGGTGCCAAGGACAGTTTCCAACTTGCCATATCCATTAAAAAAGGGAAATGGTCTATATTTTTGAGGTGCAAACATGTTGGGTTGCTTGACATCAGTGGATATATTGAATCACAGGTTTGCTAGGAGGATGCCTCTCTTGCTGCACATTTAAAACAACACATACACAACATTTCTTTGGGTTGTTGTAATAGATATATTACTGTTGTGCAAAGTTTGTTTCCAAAGTGTTTGGAAATAAATTCATGCTTGTGTAGTAGTTTGTATTGATTTTCTTGAATTAAACTTTCACATGTGCGTTTGTGAGCAATAAATAGTCCGTAATGCTTGGCAATATATTCTAGTTGTTCTTATGTGCATTATAACCATGTTATGTGATTTTTAGCACTTTAATGTCTTATTATCTTGGGCATGAATAGATGAGCAGAACTGCATTCTAAATGGTTGATAAAATGGTGTGCATAAGTTATTCTTCATATTTTATGCCCACTTCAACAAAGAAAATGAAAATATGGGTTTTCATAGCAATATTTGACATAATATTTATTTTCCTCATTCAGAACCAAAAGTGGCAATTCCATAGTATGTCTGGAAATACTTGAAAGAGCTACAATACCTTTTCTTTAATTCAGATGAAGTGTGATTGTTATCATTGATGGTCTTCATCAACCTTTAGTCATTCATTGATTGTAAAATATCTACAGAATAGTCACTTAGAATTAATTCTCTGTTTCATGCTTCAACCCACTAGGATCAGGGTCTCTTCATAACAGTTGCAATATGTGGATAGTTTCAATGATTACTCTTTCAGATTCAAGAAAATAAATGCATGAATGCATTCAAGTGTTGGTTATGAAATGTTGTTATTTTAAGTTGAAACTTAGATTGGTTGTTTCTAAAGTTATTACCTGCATTTCACATCTAAATAGATTGTATCTTATCACTTGGAATTACGACATAGGAAAGTCTTGGTTTTGTCACTTAGGTTTCCAAGTAGTTTTCCTATGACATATATTTTTGAATGTATGAAGAGATGATGTACGAAGAGCACATGGCAGATGTCTTGTTGAACAATTTTCAACAATTGATAGAGCCATGTGTTTCCTTTATAGGCAGTACAAGATACGCATAGAAACTTTACTTTCTTTTATGGTTATCGCCTTCGGGATATATAACAAGAGTCTTGTTCAGGGAAGCCTCCCTTGTGGTGACAAGATAAACCTTGAAGAGTGTTATCTGCTAGGTTGCACTAGGTAGAACCTGAAGACCCCATGGCCCAATGTACAGGGCACTCATAATTTTTTTCAGAAGACTAGGAGTCAACAAGAACCTGTTGACCATTTCTCTCTCCTCTTTATTCTTCTCCCTCAAATTTCGCAACCTTGTGGGGAATTATATTAAATCTCACTAGTATGATGACCTTTTATAAAAGGCCTAGACAAATTAGTACTCGATCGTTGAGTGAGTACACTCTAGAGTGTTTTTTTCACCTAGCTAATTATTCTTGCTTTTCAACAATGAATTAACTGAATTTTTTCAATCACCTACTTCCAAAGCTGGAGTAGCGGCTTTGATGATTGAGGCCTAGGTCCATCCTAATGCCTAGATTTGATGTATATTACCATACTAGCACATATCTAAAGTGTCATAAAATTTGATTAAGTTTTGATAGGATTTTTTAATTTATTAAAAATTCCCGCAGAACGGGATTGTCAATTAAATTGTTCAAATTTTTTTAAATAAATGAGCCTAAAAGATGTTGGGGCTTGGGGGCTTATAAGTACTTAAAAAATATGCTCTCCAACCCAACATTCTTCTAGAGTCCACTTTGAGGGTCAAAAGATGACTTTTGGCCCCTCAAAATCCATTTTTCCTTTTTTAGTGGTATAAAGTGGTGACAAAATTGAGAAAATTAATAAATGGTGGACAAAATAGATATGTCACCAAGTGGAAATGATGTGGAAAAACAAAGTGAATTCAAATTCTAAGTTAATGATGACTTGGACAGCCACATAAGATGGCCAAATCTCAATGCCAAGTGGCAGGACGAATTTGTGCTTGCTACAACAGTTTGGGGTGACTAAATCCCACCAAATCTGGTCCATCTTCAGTTAGAAAGAGGGTTGAGTCCATCAAGTTGAGTTTTGGCAGTCAAAGGGCAGTAAAAATGGGAGTTAACTCCCCCCATCCAACCATGTGTTAACACATAGCTAGAGGCCATCTATTATAGCCCACACAGGCCAACCAAGGTCCACCACTCACAGGCCTATACATATGTCATTTATTGGAGGATTATTCACAAAAGTTAATAATCCTATGTGGCTAGCATCTACAACAATGCACATATCTCAAGAAGAATACGCTGCCAGTAGAGGAGATGCTACAACAGTTTGACTTCACACTTGGCTAGCCCTTGTGCCACATGGAGAATTCAATCCTCATTAGGATTTCCACCGCTATGCCACTTGTTGGATCACTTCTTCATTGGGATTTTCTCCCAAATATGCATAAATAAACCCACAGACCTCTCATTCTCTCATGGTTGGGAAGCTAATGCTTGGGTATATGTTGTGATTTTATTATTGCACATGATAATAAAGAAAAGTCTTTGAAGGTTTTATCTTGGCATGATGTTGGTGATGTTTTCTTGATGCAAGGTATATTTGTGTTTTTTTGAATTGGTTTTGTTGCATTTCTTTTGGCCGAGCAAGGTAAAAATAGGGGTAGTATTGCCTAGGAAGAGGAAGACAAATATTTGACTATCCCCTAATAGTTGTGCAAATTTGAATAGATTTCATTGTGTGTTTGTGAATAACACAAGTTATTTTTTTCTCTTTTGCAAATTTATTCCTTGAGTTTATTAATTGTTGGATGCAAGTATCTTAAGTGAAGCATATGTTACTTTTTAAATATTGAAGGTTTGGGGAAATTGTTGGTCATATCAACCAACCTTCAAGAGCTAATGAAGTCATGATCTTGCCATCGTTAGGGGCAGCCAAAGACATCCAAATGGAGGACATTGAATCTAAAAAATTCTTCCCTCAAAATTCTAAATTTTTTCTCTTGGTTACCTTATTTATGGATTCATTGAAAATTTAAGCTATTTGAAGGCTATTTAGTGGCTAACCTAAATGCCACAAATCATCCAAGAAGATTTGGTTTAGCCTAGAATTTCTTGGCTGCCATAGGGTAGAGTTTTATTTAAGTTTTAGTATAGTTAATTTGTTAATCTCTTTTAATTGAGTTTGATCACTAATCTAGTGGATGCCCAAGTAAGCTTGGCCTCTTTCACATTGGATTTTGCTAACCCTTTTTTGCAGGTATCAAGTGTCTCCTAAAGCTGATTTGTCTCTCCTCTTTTGGACTGATATTGGGCAGCAAGAAACTTGCTTCCTGGCATTTGAGTGGCCAGATATTCACTTTTTTGGATTGATATCTAGCAAATGTACCTAAAACATCATTTTGATATGATTTACGGGCATATTTTGAAAGGGAAATAATATTTGTGGATTTGGACAGCAAGGACATGCAAACTCTTTAACTATTAGACCCTTTCATTGTACCTTCCATAGTGGTTCTACATTCCAAGGATTCTTCATGGATTCCCTATTTTGTAACTCATTTAGACTTCTCTTCTCATCCATAAAGGGAGTTCTAAGTTTTTTTCATTTTTTATCTTATCATTGAGTGAAAGATCAAACCAAATTGTGTAACTATTTCCAATTAACATCTAGTTTGATTTTTTAATCATTTCTAACTATTGGAAGGAGGTATCTCTCCCTATTGAAGGATCATTTGTAAACTTCCTCCAGAAAAAACATCCTTTCCATCCCTCATTTCATAAGAGGGAACCAATATAATATAGAGGCACTTGCTCTTTGGAGCTTGGTGACCTTTTCCGCTTGACATCCCACTCTTCCTCATTTGTGGAAGGTCTCCATGTGATTGATTAAGTGGTTTGTTTTTGTCACTTAACACCAAGTAGATTAAATGAACACTAATTACTTTAATTTTCATTCTCTTTTTCGCTTTGATTTCATGCATTGTAGTTCATATACTCTAAGCTTCACATGCAAAATACTTAGATGAGTCTTGTGAACTATTTAATTTATTTTGAGCATTCCATTTTCTTATAGTTTGTATCTTGCTCTATTGCAACTCCAAATACATTTGCTTATTTTCGTAAGTTGCTCTTGTTCCTTTTCTTAAAGGCATCATTTATTTATTGAGGCATCTTTATCGCTAGTTTGGCAATTGCAAATCCTTTCATCTCCTTTTGAGCAATTAGTAGATTTGAATTTTTTTTGCACTTAGAGCAAATTAACCTCTAGCTTAACTAGTTGTATAGTTTTATAGGGCTCCTCTTCACCCATTTCTTTTCCAAGCTTGGAACGGTAAACACTCAACTTGCTAAATTAGTTTGGTCATGCCCAATGTTCGATCTACTTGTGAGTGGGTTGACTTGAAAAATTAGTTGGATAGTCATTAATGAAGCTAAGCTTCTCTATGTTGGATCTCCTTGCAACCATCTTTATATTTTCTTGGATAATGTTTTGGATCCTCCACCCTCAGTTCAGTTAAGAACCCTAAAGAACCAACTGGCAACTATGTCTAATGGAAGGCAAAAGGTTCCAAGGTATTTTCCAATATTAAAGGATACAATAACTGTCTCAGATAATCACAAATTTCTTCCGCTAGAAGTGGCTAGCTTGGCCTCTTTCACATTAGCTTTTGCTAGCCTTTTTTGCAGGTATCAAGTGTCTCCTAAAGCTGATTTCTCTCTCCTGTTTTGGACTGATATTGGGTAGCAAGGAACTTGCTTCTTGGCAGATTTCCTCTACCAAAGAAAGCTGAATTTCATTGCATTTGAGTGGCTAGATTTTCCCTTTTTTGGATTGATATCTGGCAGTTGTACTAGAAGACCTAAAACTTCATTTTGAGATGATTTTTGGGCAACTTTTGAAAGGGAAAGAACATTTTTGGATTTGGACAACAAGGACAAGAAAACACTTTAACTATTAGACCCTTTCAGTGTACCTTGCAGAGTTGTTCTACATTCCAAGGATTCTTCCTTGATTCCCTATTTTGTATATCATTTAGAATTGTCTTCTCATCCATAAAGGGATTTCTATTTTTTTTGGGTTTTGATCTTATCATTGAGTGAAAGAACAAACGAAAATTTATAACTATTTCCAATTAACATCTAGTTTGATTTTTTAATCACTTCTAACTATTAGAAGGAGGTATCTCTCCCTTTTGAGGGATCATTTATAAACTTCCTCCAAAAACAACTTCCTTTCCATCCCTCATTTCATAAGAGGGAACCAATATAATACAAAGTCACTTGTTCTTGGGAGCTTGGTGACCTTTTCCCCTTGGCATCCCACTCTTCCTCATTTGCGGAAGGTCTCCATGTGACTGATTGAGTGGTTTGTTTTTGTCACTTAATACTAGGTAGATTAAATGAACACTAATTAATTTCATTTCATTCTCTTTTCTTCTTTCATTTCATGCATTGTAGTTCATATGCTATAAACTTCACATGAAAAATACTTAGATGAGTCTTGTGAACTATATTAATTTATTTTGAGCATTCCATTTTCTTATTGTTTGTATCTTGCTCTATTGCAATTCCAAATCCATTTTCTTACTTGAGTAAGTTGCTCTTGTTCCTTTTCTTAAAGGCATCATTTATTTATTGAGGCATCTTTATCACTAATTTGGCAATTGCAAATCCTTTCATCTCCTTTTGAGAAATTAGTAGATTTGAACTTTTTTTGCACTTAGAGGAAATTAACCTCTAGCTTAATTGGTTGTATAGTTTTATAGGGCTCCTCTTCACCCATTTATTTTCGAAGCTTTGAAATGGTAAACACTCGACTTGCTAAATTAATTTGGGCATGCCTAATGTTGGATCTACTTGCGAGTGGGTTGACTTGAAAAATTAGTTGTATACTCATTAATGAAGCAAAGCTTCTCCATGTTGGATCTCCTCACAACCATCCTTATCTTTTCTTGGATAAGGTTTTGGATCCTCCACCCTCAGTTCAGTTAAGAACCCTAAAGAACCAACTAGTAACTATGTCTAATGGGAGGCAAAAGGTTCCAAGGTATTTTCCAGTGTTAAAGGATACAATAATTGTCTCAGATAATCACAAATTTCTTTTGCTAGAAGTGGCTAGCTAACAAAATGTCTACAATTCCTCTGCCCTAGGATAAAATAATTGTAACTTAGCAATAGAAAGCTAGGGCTTATAATAATTCATTCATTAACAATACTAAAAAATAACTCTACGCACAAAAAGTTTAGGGGATTCCATCAGTCGTTCACGTAATGTGTATAAACAATGCGAACAATGTCAAAGTTGGTGAGGGTAAGTTCAGACAGATCAACTAACCTCTGTGCTGAGTCTTTCTAAGCCACTCAGATTTGTCCCACTGCCTCCCCTACCCATCTAATTTACTTCTCTCCTGCCACCAATAGCTTCAATCTATGGATGATCTAGTATTGTTAGCCCTTTCTCATTCCCATCACTTCTTTTTTTGTTTCTGGTTATCCTCCCAAGTCCCCTCCTTCCACCGTTTCTCCTATTCCAAATCGGGTTTTTCCTAGAGCGAATGATCTATGGTCAACATATTGAATATGGAAGTGAGATCCATAGGTTTGAGCACTGACCCTTTTTCGTTCCCACCACGTCCTTTTCTGGTTATCCTCCCAATTCCCCTCCTTCCACCTTTTTTCCTATTCGAAATCGGGGTTTTCTGGAGCGAATCGGAGTTTTTTGGCACGAATGATATATGATCAGCACATCAAACTTAGTGATATCCATAGGTTCTACTACTAGCCCTTTTTTGTTCCCACCGCGCCTTTTTCAGGTTATCCTCCCAATTACCCTCCTTCCGTCTTTTTTCCTATTTGAAATCAGGGTTTTTAGGAGCGAATCGGGGTTTTCTGGAGTGAATGATCTATGGTCAGTGCATTGAACATGGGAATGAGGGTGATAGGTTCGATCATAGTTAGGGCAAGCTAAAAAAAAAAATCCATTTATTTGCCATGTATATTTATTTCCTGAAATTACAAAAATCCTAGTAAATACATAAATAAATAAATAAATATATATATATCATCTCCAATTAACAACTACACATTAAGCAAGTTCATGCACTTCTATATGGATAAACATGCTTATTATCTTTCATGAGTTTCATCAAATATTTAACATATTATTCATCAACTTTGGATATTCATCATCTCCAATTAACAAATATATAGTAAGCAAGTTCATGCACTCTTCTACCAATAACATGCTTATTATTTTTCATGAGTTCCATTAAAAATTTAGCATATTATTCATCAACTTTGGATTGGGTGAGGATGAATTCTAGTATGTTACCAATTATATGTTTTTTTTTCAATTGTAGTTTCTACTTTCATGATTAATTTGTTTGTAGTTTTTACCTCCATGATTAATTTAGTCTAAGTTCTATAGGTAGTCATTAATGATCTATTCAGTGCTATGTGGGGGTTTTACTTTTCAACAACTCTAATGTATCTATGTTGCATTGGGATCTACTGACCTTGTTGAGAAACCCTAGCAAACATATTTGAAACCATTTGCTAGCACTAGTTGAACTTGAGATTTCCCAAAAACTGAAAGGAACAAATATGGGCTCCTTTGCCAATCCACTCATAACCTAATCCACTTTGGTGATGAAGGGAAACCAACTATAAGATATCAAACAAGGCTCTACCCCTATAAAGGTTTGAACATGAGTTGTTTACATTGTAGTGCACATAGTTGTACCATTTATACTTTACTCTTGTCTCTTTGGGAGGAATAGATCACTTAGGCATCATTTGAGGATTTATTGATTTATGAAATAATTATTTTAATTATTGACTTAGATTGGGAATGCCATAGTGTTTTTTCTAATAAGAAAAAAAATATCATTTCTGTATTAATATTAATGCAAATATGTAATTTAGAACATCTAACATATATTAAATATGCTTCACATGTATGACATGGTAGTATAATATGTTCAACATCTAATCTTCGGTAAATATCAAAATCTCCATAGGATTCAAACAATTTCATGAGAGTCTAGTACCGCTATGTTCCTAATGTACATTCAAACTAGATAAGCAACTTGATATCCACATTAAAAACTAGTATCCAAAATTCAATAGATATGACCCTAATAATCAGAAGTGTAGATCTGCATGAAAAGTTAAGACTTCAACTCGGGTTCAATCATTATCATAAGAGTGTCACAACAATGGTGGAGAATTTCATAACAGAAAATTCAAATAGCTAACATGAAAATTAGAATGGTTAAAATAATGGAATAAGAAATAAGACTATAACAATTCCATAGATGACTTTAATAAAAATTGTTATCATTGTTGTGTATTGCAGGTGCTAGGAGAGGCCATGGAAACAAATGAATTTATTTCTAATGAAGACACACAACATTATTTAGGGCATCAGGTACTTAAATATTACATTAATTTATGAAATATAATAAAATGAAATTTAGTTTCTGATCCTTGTTTTCCTAAACCTAGTAATTTATATAGTTTATTATTCAAACTTGAAAAAGAATAATGCCTGTGGTTGATTATTTTAGGTGGAAAATGTGTTTGCAACAAATACAAAGTTGAACCTTTTTACTGTAAAACAACCGAAATATGTACACAAGGGTGGACCCCATACTGTTAAAGCACATCGCATGAGAAAGTGGGTGGAAGAAGATATGACAATTGAGTCTGCAAATACAATAGAAATTGGTGGCAATGAACAAGAGATTGGTCATGATGATACTATATGCATGCATGAATACTTTGAGACAATTGTTGTTTTTGGATGTTCCTAAGGTAGAAAATCTAAGAATGTGAAATTGATGTGGCTTTTTTTTTAAATAATGTGTTTAAAAATAAAGTTTTTAATTTATTGTATATATGTATAATATATTGTTTTGTTGAGTAATTTATTGCGTATATCTTTGAAATGGATCCATGTTTTATACAGTAATTGTTATCTAACATTAAATAATGGTTGCATTTACTTATAGGTAAATGATTTTGATGATACACTTACTAATGATCAAGATCCAACTAGACCATTAAGAATTCAATGAGATGATCCAATTCATCCTTTAAACCATAGTAGGAGAAGAAGAGAAGCATTGAAGAGAGCACTACCACGAGAAAAAATTGAGGAATTGATGAAATTAGCATACACTGATGACATGCCATCCACTACTCAGAGTAGAGATGTTTATGGAAATGTAATGCATGAAGAAGGATTGAATGAAATGCTCACAAGTTTCTTTGGGGATGGAAACAATGATGAGGGTGATGATCCTATGCACAGTAATGATGATGTTGATATAGAGGGAAATTAGCACCAACATAAGCAAGCAGCAAAGGCAACGATGTTCAAATCGGATGCAAGTAGAACATCCAAGATTTCATGCACATTAATGTTATTGGAAATCAAGTCATTGTTTGGTTGGTCAGACAAGAGCTTCACTACCTTACTAAATTAATTTGAATTATTTTTCTAGTTTTGCATTGTCAATTTGTGTCCTCGATTAGAATATAAGTACTAACTTCTTTTAATTTAATTTGAGGTGGATTTTATGTTATGGTATATAAACAACGTTATGAATGAAATTTCTAACATGTGGGTTTGAAAAAAAAACTTACACGGCTCTATAGGATAAAATATTCCCTAAAGATAATGTGTTGCCATCAACTTGTAGAGAAGCGCGTCAGTTGTTAGTCAAGTTGGGGATTGAATATAAGCAAATTCATGCATGTAAAAATTATTGCATCTTATATAGAGATTAATATAAATACAATGATGAATGCCCTATTTTCAAAGATAAAAGATATCATACAAATGTAAAAGTTTCTACAGTTCCAAATAAGGTTTTACAACACATGCCAGTTATTCCTAGACAACAATAGATGTTTCATTATAAATCTCTTGCACGATTGTCATGCAAAGAATAGGAGTAAATATGGATTCATGTGAATTCCTATGGAATCCAAAGCAATGAAACATATAGAGGAAAAATGGCCAAGAAAATTCAAGGATGAACCTCGCTGTATTAGGTTAGGACTTGCAATGGATGGAGTGTGCTCTTTCTCTTTCCTAGGCTCAAATTATAGTGTTTGGCCAGTTGGACTGATAGTATACAATATCCCCCCATGGATGAGTGTTAGAAAGGAACACCTTATGCTAACTCTCATCATTCCAGGAAAACATCAAGTGAAAAAAATGGATGTTTACATTGAACCTTTTATTGATGAGATGCAATTGTTATGGAAAGGCATAAGAACGTATGGCATATCGCATCCTCCATCAAATTGTTCCTTCATGTTTTATGGCATACTATGGTGGAAAATTCATGATTTCTCAGGACTTGTTGTTCATTCTAGTAAGAGATCAAATAATTTTCATATTTGTAGTACATCATAATTTATTTTGAATTCAAGTTGTATATAAGTATTACATTATTATTGTTTTCTTATGTAACCTAGTTATTGATTATAGGACTACAAGCAAAAGGGATTTTTGCATGTCCAAGATGTGCAGAACAATTTGAGGGCAATATTCTAAAGATCTACACAAAGTTATTTATGCAAACAATGAGGTTTTTCTACCACCTGACCATAAGTTCAGAAACTGCCTAAAGAATCAATTTGATGGAAAAAATGAAAATAAATCTCCTCCCAAGGTTATGGGTCCATTTGATTGGCTTAAAATGTATGGAGATGTTGAATCAAAAGCTTGGAACCATTTTTTTCATCGTGATCATTCAATTGAGGAACTAGAACAAGTTATGGTTGAAATTCCAAAAGGAATGAAAAGGAAATCCATATTTTATGATCTCCCTTACTAGAAGGATCTATTAATATCTCATTTACTAGATCCTATGCATGTCTTCAAAAATGTCCCTGATTCTATTTTTCAAGATATATCTAGCAAAGATAAAGACACTTTATCATCAAGGAGGGATATTTCTCTTTCATGTACCAAATTTGATATAAAACATTTGTGGCCAAGTAGTGAAAATGAATCATATGTAGAAGCTCCATGGATACTAAAAAGGAAAGAGTTAGATCAACTAAAAAATGTGATTCGTTCAATAAGAACACCCACTAGATATGGATCATCATTGAATAAAGCTTTTATAGTAAAGGGACATATCATAGGATTCAAAACACATGATTATCACAATTTTATGAAGGTATTAACATCAATTAATTATTATTCTTATCATTTACTTACTAAAAATTATTTTGATATATTATGATAAATCAGTACTAATGAACTATAATAATTTGGTTTGATAGCATATCATGCCACTAGCAATAAGAGGGGATTCATGCCTTCCAACTGACTTGAGGAATGCCATATTTCGATTGTCAGCCTTTACGAGGTATGTGGTCACTTGATATTTACAAGGTTTTACGTGGTATGAAATGTTCCTCTATATGATACAATGATATATTATATCTCATTCTAAATGTCACTAAAAATTCATTCTAACTTAATGACAATATCTAATTAGGTGGGTGACCTCTAAAGAGATCCATGAGTCTGAAGTGCCAAGATGGAAGAAAGAAATCACATAAATTGTATGTGTATTTGAAAAGGAGCTCCCTACAAGTTTCATGTACAGGTCCATTTACTTATACATCTAGTTGATGACATTGAAATGGCAGGTATCGTTTCAACAAGATGGATGTTTTTCTTTGACAGATACATGAAAACCCTAAAAAGATATGTCTGGTAGAAGGCACATCAAGAGGGTTGCATGGCTAAAGGGTATGTACTAAATGAAACATTTTTCTTCCTATGTGAATTCCTTGGTAAAGATTTTGAAGATGGTGCACAATTTTGGGATCAATAATGTGCATCTGATATTGTAGATGGAGAAAAGCCTCAAACTAATGGTGTTCAAGAAGTAATTGGTATGTGCAATATTCATTACTACAATTATTTTAGAGTCATTTTGGGCTTCCCGAATTGAAAGAATAATATTTTAAGTTTGAATTATACATGTTGATTTTTAATAGGTGTTGATGAAAGTGTTGTGCTCAACAAGTTTGTCCTCTACCAAATGGAATTCATGAATAAGTGGATTAATATGTATGATATAAAAAAGGAAAGAGGTGTTATAAGAAAGGAAAAAATTTAAGATATCAAACCCAAGGAATACCCCACTTCCCACTGATATTTCCGGGCAATGGGGAAAAGAATGGACAATAGAAGGGGTTTCTAAACAAATTCAAAACCGAATAGATGAGGAAGGAATAAATGAAAACATAATAGAAGATGAGATAAACATGTGCAGAGGATGTGAAAAAAAGGTAAATTTTGAATTATTACAAAATGTTGCTTGAATACATTAATCACACTGTTAACTATTTAACTATGTACAATCATATTTAATTTCACTCAAGTAAATTGATTGTTACAGGTGATGAGGTATCCTGCAATGTGGGCATACGGTCATCATTATCGTGTAGAAAGAGTAGATGCAAAAAGACAATCCTTCGATTGTGGGGCCATGGTTGATTTCAAGCAATCAATTCAAGCAAGTTCAAAAGATAAAAATGTTATTGAAGGGAATCTTCAATACGTTGGAAAAATACAAGAAATTATTGAGTTAGATTACCGCTCTTTCAAATGTAGTATTTTTAAATGTAAATGGTATGAAGCATTTAACATGACACGGAAACATGATATCCATAGTGGATTGTTTTCTATAGATTCATCAAAATACCTACCATAGGATAAGGAGCCTTGTGTTCTACCAATTCACTGTGAGCAGGTATTTTTTCACTAAAACAATATAAGAAATATAAGAAATAATGGTCTTATGTAATTTTTAATTCATTTTCTATTGTGGATATATACATTCTCATTGATAATAAAATTTGATACTACTGGAGATCTAATATATTTATCTTCTTCACATGTAGGTTTTTTTCTATGAAGATATTTGGATCCAAAATGGATATTTTTCATTCATTATGATCCAAGATTAAGGCATATATTTGAGATACCTCAATCAATATAGACAAAAGTAATGATGACAAACCAAAATAGTCCAAGAATCAGGGAACATAAAACAATTTGGCATCAATGATGATGTTCAAGATGACGATGTTCAGCCAAACGACTATGAAATAGATGATGGTGACAACATTCCTTTAGCAGTATGGAGAAGCGGGGCTAGAGGTGTATTTTCACAAAATGATAAATTAGATGAGGCAATTCACAATGACAACCAACAATTTCCAAAGCCAAATGATCTTATAGAAGAAGGCAATATTGATGATATACAAAATGAAGATCAAATTAATAGATATGGTAACATTGATATTTTTTATCTAGAAACAACTTTTATTGATACAAAATATGACGAAGGTGAATATGAGGATGATCACAATATGACTTTAGCAGAATGGTTTAGGAAGAGTAATATTAATTGCCTGCAAGAACATATGAACATTGACAAGGAAGCATTGGAAGACATAGATGTAGATGATAACATAAATGAAGACTTCTAGACAATTCATAGGGTATGTAATTCATATTTAAATAAGGACAATTATTATGTCCCATTTTGGAATGATTCATTGTTATTTGGTTGTAATAGTCATTCGAATACCATGTTTAGAACTCATACTCTAAATTAGTGTTTTGAATATTCTTATAGGTATACTCATTACTTGATGCAATTAATGTCATTAAAATGTATGTTAGTTAATATGGTTTGTTGGTTAGAAATAATAAGCCCAGCTAGTTAGATAAGAGTTACTATGGTTAGTTTCATCTATTAGTTGAAAATGGTTAGACATGATATGAAGTTATGACCAAGACAAAATGAAAATAATTTATGTGTGTATAAATTGTCACATATTGTGCATATAGACAAATATAACTTAACACACAAATATACCTTGTTAAGTTGAATTTATGGAATTAATTAACACAAATATATTAAACTACACTACAATAAAAATTTGAATTATTAAGGATATTTGGATGGATAATGAAGGTGAATTCAAATTGTCTAATGAGTTTATTCATTTTTGTGATCAATAATAACTTTCCCACATGCAAGTAATATTTTCCCCATATAGGGAATCCCTGATGGCATAGGGTCCCTATCATTGTATTGTTGTCACCGTTATCATCATTTAATCATCATCCTCATTGCCATTGTCATCGTCATCATATTCACCATCGCCACCACTATCATAGGTCATTTTTTGATGAGGATTATCATCATATCTTCCTTGGTTTCTAATATATATATATATGATGATGATGATGAGCAAAAAAATCATTGGTCATAAAAGGTTACCATACATAGATTATCTTTAAAGGTAGGTCAAATTATTTTTTTGCACACTTCCAAAACATATGGTTTCTATTCCAAGGTAGATCTTGATCACATTGATGAAGCCAACTTTGTCTTGGATGTATCATCCAAGCATACTATATATTTACAAGTTCACCTCTCATTTTCATTGTTGTTTAAAATGTTAAATATTTTCACACATGATATACTAAATAGTTAATGGACAATACAAATAGTTTCCACGGTTGATATTATTCTACTCATATGCTCATTTTAACTGAACAAAATTTTTAATTTTTTTTTGAGAATTAGACTTGTAGCAAAACGAAAATGGTTGGGAATCATTTAATGGCTATATCAATTCACAACTACTAACAATTATTTTTACTTTCTCCTTAGGTTTTGCAACCCAATTTGACTTAAACGTGCTTAACAGTGAAAATACCATTTGTCAATACTTCAGGTTTTACAAAATTCCTATAAGCAAGTATCTCTACTTGGTAATCTAAAAAATATCAAAAAATTCACAATCTCATATTTTGGTCAGAAGAGGCCATCGTCAAAGTGAATCAAATACCAAGAATGATCTATGTCTACTAAAACCTATAATCACATTGTTTCCCTAAGAGCAACTAAAAACTTCTATACCCAGTTGTTGAACTTTTGCAACCAATTATAAACCTTGAACAAGAAGTTGTTTTCTAATGAGGATTATTTCCAAATCTTCCTTGGTTTTATGAGGAAAAAGAAATAAAATTTCATTGGTTGTCAAAGGTAAACCAAATTAATTATTTGCATACTTCCAAAACCTATGGTTTCGTATCCAAAGTAGATCCTAAGCACATCATTGAAACCAACTTTGTTTTTATGTATCATCCAAACATTATGTACAATTATAGACTCACCTCTAATCCATTGTTTCTAAAAATGTTGAATATTTTCATACATGATATCCTGAACAGTTGGACAATACAAATAGTTACCATCGTTATTCTTCTATTTATATTCTTTTTGCAACTTATTTGAAAGAGAAATTTTGTCCCAACAATTAGACTTGTAGTACAAAGAACATGGTTAATACATATGATTCGACCAAAAACTAGTTACTACCAAATTCAACAAAAAATTTATTATTGATAAAAAATTAGAAACAAAAAGACAAAAACAAAAATTTCCCAAATTAAAAATAAATAAATAATTAAATTATCAACTTTATTTTACCAAAATTTAATGGTTTTTTTAGTGCTAATACTAACATCACCATTACAACAAGATATTTTTCAGGTGCTAATATTGCCATTACAACAAGATATAAGAGAGATATAATACAAAAAGTTTAATAATAATATGTATGTAGAAGATGGTCTTCAAACTGGTGAATTCATGATAATCAATGGGACTACAGTCAAAATAATTGTATGTTATTTATTTTTTTACATAGATTGTCAAAATAATTGCATAAATCAATTTTTTTAAACCAAAATTTAACAAAAACTTTGCTGGTTCTAGTAATACGTAATACGTATCCAGAAGGTGGTATTGAAACAAGTAATTGTTCATGAATCCATAAGATTGTAAGGTCATTCTCATTATCATAATCATTGTCATCATCTTCATTGTCATCATCATCACCATCATCCTTGTCATCATTATTTCCATCATTAAATTATCATCATAATCACCATTCATGCCATCATCATCAGCTCCATCATCATCGTCATCATCATCATTATGGACATTGTTTGCAATTGTTCATAATTATAGATGTTGTAAGAAATATCATCAACCAAAAAATGTGATCAATGCTAGAAAAGGGTTGTTTAGGACACATTGATATACATAAGAGAAATAAAAACTCTATTTTTGAGAGATGATCGATGATGATGATGATCATCACCGTTATCATCATCATTTTCATTTTTATCATCCCCATCATCATCATTAATGTAATTTCTATCATCATTGTTGTAATCCTCATCATGGACATCATCATCATTCATGCCATTATTGTTTTTGATGATGACCTAGATGAAAATGACGATAATGATGATGATGATGGAAAGGATGAAGACACCAAAGATAATGCTTATGATTATGACAATGACAACATTTAAAAATTGGGAAGATTCACCAAGGTCATTAGCATCGTCATCATCATAATCATTGTCATCATCATCATTGTCATTGTAACCACTATTGTCTTTATCATCATAATCACAATTCATGTCATCACCATCATCTTCATTTTCATCATTGTCAAGATTATTGACATTATCAGCAATTGTTCATAATTGTCAATGCCACAAGGAATATCATCAATGCAGAAAATATGATGAGTGGTTGAAAAGGGATGCAAAAGCGAACATAGATATGGGGGCAACAATAGAAGTAAAATTGGATGAAGAGTGGATGCAACATAAGTAGATGCACAACAACATGAAAAACCTGACACAAAAGTGGATGTAAAAGCATATGAAGTTGTCAATGCAAACTTGGATGCAAACATGAATGAAAAAGTGGAAGCAAACATGGGTCCAATGGTAGGTGTAAAACTTGGCACAAATAATGGTGAAACAAATGTGGATGCAACAATGGACACAGAAAAGGACATAAACTTAGATGCAAAAAAGATACAAACATGGATACAAAATAAGATGAAAAAAGGGATGTAAACATGGACACAAACATGGGTGAAATAGTGGACACAAAATTAGATGAAAAAATGGATGAAACAAAAGTAGATACAATAGGGGATGCAAAAACATACACAATGTTCGATGCAAACTTGAACACAAAAGAGGGTGCAAATGTGGATACAAAAGTGGAAGCAAATGTAGTTGTAATGGTAGGTGCAAGATATGGTGCAACAAAAGTGGATGTAACAATAGACAAAATATGCAAAATAAGATGCAAAAATGGATGTAAAAGTGGAAGAAAACATTGATTCAACAGACAAAACAAAATTGGATGCAAAAAATGGATACAACGGAAGTAGATGCAAAAGTAGATACAAAATGAGATGCAAAACCCAGTGCATAAACCTGACACAAAAGTGGATGCAAAAGAGATGCAATATTTGATGCAAAAGAGTATGTGAACATGGATGCAAAATTGGAAGCAAACATGGGTACAACAGTAAGTACAAAACATGGTGCAAATTGTGGCACAACAAAAGTGGATATAAAAGTGGATGTAATGATAGACGCAAAAAAATAATATAACTATGATGCAAATGAAGATGTAAAAAGGGATGCAAAAAGTGGACTTTAAAATGGGTGCAACAGTGGACACAAAATTGTATGAAAAAGTGGATGCAATAGAAGCTGATGAAAAAGTAGATGCAAAACGAGACACAAAACCCAATGCAAATCTTGATCCAAAAGTGGATACGAAAAGGGATGCAAAAATAGATGTAAAAGTTGATGAAAACCTAGATGCAAATGCAGATGCAAACCTGGATGCAAAATTATAATCAAAAGTGGGTGCAAAAGGAGGTTCCAAAATAGGTGCCAATTGTGGCACAAAAATATTAGATGCAATAGTGGGCACAATAATAGATGCAAAAGAGGATATAAATATGGATGAAAAACAAGATGGAAAAGTGGATGCAACAAAAGTAGATGCAAAATTATATGCAAAACTAGACACAAAACGCGATGTCAAACTTGGCACAAAAGGAATGCAAAAATGGATGCAAAAAATGATTTAAAAGAAGGATGCAAAAAAGGGTGCAAAAGTTGATGCAAGTGTAGGTGCAAAAAGTGGATGAAAATGAGGATTCAAAGGTATGTCAAACAAAATTAGGTGACAAACTTGATGAAAAACTTGGAACAAAACCTGGTGCAAAGGATGACACAAAACTTGGCATAAAATTTGATGCAAGATCTGGTGCAAAACCTATTGCAATACTTGGTGCTAAACTTGGTGTAAGATTTGGTACAAAACTTGATGCAAATTTTGTGTCAAGTTTTGTACCATATTTGATAAATGGATGCAAATAGCACCAAAAATGGGCTCTAGATGCAATAAAAGAAGTAAAAAGGGACGCTAATCACAGGTATTTGTTGTAGTGCAACAAAGTGGTGAAACACAATTTCAGAAGAAACACGTCGTTTCTTCGATAAATATTGAGGCAACAAAAATATCTCTACATCCAAATTCATATTAAGAGCACCAAAAGAATTTTCATATTCTATAAAATGGATTGCTTGTAGAATAATTTCATCTCACAACATTATGTTTTCCCAATTATGGTGAATATCAAAGTGCCTCCTACCAATATTTTGAAGATCTGAAACCTGCACATTGTTAGGTGAAACTATTCAAGAATTTTTTTCTACTCTTCCGAATCGCGATCAACGTTTTCATCATGTACAAAGACCTCATCATCTTCTTCATTATTTTCATTTTCCAAAGGAGTTCGATCAACATGCAACTCATTATATCTAAAATTCCTCCAACTTTGAATGATTCTTTCTCTTGTTAGGCCAATATCGGAAGCAATGTCATGAAAAAGCTTGTACTACAACAATTCCATCCAACAAAGTGTTTCAAACTCTCCTAACTCTTCTGTAGGAACAACTTGAAAATGTGGCCAGGCATGAAAAACACCATAAATTTCTCGTGGTTTCCATTTCTCATGTATATGCCCTGCATCAAAACTCCATGAGCTTTTCGTTTCTATAAGGCACAAATGACCCAAAAAAATTGATCGCGTTTGATACATATCCACAAAATTGTTCTGACAGGAAATGTCATTAGAATGAAGTAATTTATGACTACAAACAAAAAGAGGTAACTTTAATGACATATGAAAACTTTTCTATTCTCGAATGTCACACTCAACAAGTGTTTCAACAAGAAACTTTCTATATGTAGACTATGCAGGAGCTTCACATCCACCATTGGAAGTAATTATTTTCAACATTTCATGATAACTTTCAGATCTTCTTTCAGCCTTTGAAGCTTATTTTGCAATATATTTTAACATTGCACGAGGAGAAACAACTAGCTGACAATCAACATTTGCTTGCCACATAGTTGAAAGATATGCACGTTGTACATTTAAATGATCATTGTTCCGAGTTGGTTCATATTTTTTTCCCTCTCTCATCAACTTACAAAGTTGATTGAACACAAATATCCCAAGAAGAATCATACCATTATGAAAGGATCAACCCCTTCTTTCGCAAACACGAATCCATACTGCATTTGGTGTGTCTCTGCGCTCGATTGACCAAATGCTTATAATATTCTTTAACATTAAAAGAAATATTTGGTAGGTATTTAACAAGAATGGATCATCATTCACACTTATAGGGATCATCACATTTAGATGATGTATGTCACGTGGATTCCATGTTGTCACATATTTGGCAAAATATTGCTTCGTGGCATCGACACTCAAAGGGTTCGACCAATCCATTATCTCGATTTCAAGATCTCCAAGAAACCAAAGGAACCCATGTATGTGTGAAGAGCCTCTGTGTTGCCACTCATACCTTACAAAACCACGCAAGCAATCAATAAATAAAAAAAAAAACTAAACCAAAATCTTCTACAAAAATCCTGCACCACATCCCATACACGCACAAGAACAAACATGTACCAAAAATCTCTTGCTCCAAGATATTTTTCGAGAACCACCTCACAAAAAATATTGAACCTTTGATGCATATAATTAGAAACAACATGTGAATAGTGAATAAAATTAGAAACTTTTCTTGCATGCTCATTTTTATGTCCACATTACCTATTTGAGGGCATAAGACTATGCAAGTGAGGCCACTTTGCATCAACTACAGTTAACATAAAAAACAAAGTTAGGCACCCCAACTCAGTGATCATGTCTATGAGCTCAGAATGAAACTTTGTCCAATATGCATTGGTACCACTAAGACATGAACCAAAAAGCATTAACTTTTCAGCCAATTTATTGTATGGTAAATAAAGAAGTTGTTCACGTAATTCCTTACTAGTAAAAGGTGCATTTTCATGAATACTCTTCTTAAAAAGAAAAAAATTTCATTCCGTGGTTACGATGTTGCATAATCATATTCAAAAGAAAGTATCGAAACCTAGGATGGCTTCCAAATGTTTGATCATAAAATCTAAGCAAGTGCAACCCATATTCATGCATTTCAATGTTACAAATACGTGCATGAAACCAATCACCATCCCCAGTCGAAAACAAAGTGGGGAATGCCATGTATAGCAACCCTTCAATATTGTATTATTTCACAGGGACGTTCAAATATTTGGCCATTCTAAAGTGTCATCATCTATAGATCTGTAGTTTCAATAATTTTTTGTATTCGATCAAATTCCCTGCAATAATTCATCACACATGATAGAAATGATGATGGATGTGACTGCAAAGAATTACCA
>APFE030618062.1:136870-156500 GCA_000404065.3 Pinus taeda | reverse complement strand
ATAGGTCATTTTTTGATGAGGATTATCATCATATCTTCCTTGGTTTCTAATATATATATATATGATGATGATGATGAGCAAAAAAATCATTGGTCATAAAAGGTTACCATACATAGATTATCTTTAAAGGTAGGTCAAATTATTTTTTTGCACACTTCCAAAACATATGGTTTCTATTCCAAGGTAGATCTTGATCACATTGATGAAGCCAACTTTGTCTTGGATGTATCATCCAAGCATACTATATATTTACAAGTTCACCTCTCATTTTCATTGTTGTTTAAAATGTTAAATATTTTCACACATGATATACTAAATAGTTAATGGACAATACAAATAGTTTCCACGGTTGATATTATTCTACTCATATGCTCATTTTAACTGAACAAAATTTTTAATTTTTTTTTGAGAATTAGACTTGTAGCAAAACGAAAATGGTTGGGAATCATTTAATGGCTATATCAATTCACAACTACTAACAATTATTTTTACTTTCTCCTTAGGTTTTGCAACCCAATTTGACTTAAACGTGCTTAACAGTGAAAATACCATTTGTCAATACTTCAGGTTTTACAAAATTCCTATAAGCAAGTATCTCTACTTGGTAATCTAAAAAATATCAAAAAATTCACAATCTCATATTTTGGTCAGAAGAGGCCATCGTCAAAGTGAATCAAATACCAAGAATGATCTATGTCTACTAAAACCTATAATCACATTGTTTCCCTAAGAGCAACTAAAAACTTCTATACCCAGTTGTTGAACTTTTGCAACCAATTATAAACCTTGAACAAGAAGTTGTTTTCTAATGAGGATTATTTCCAAATCTTCCTTGGTTTTATGAGGAAAAAGAAATAAAATTTCATTGGTTGTCAAAGGTAAACCAAATTAATTATTTGCATACTTCCAAAACCTATGGTTTCGTATCCAAAGTAGATCCTAAGCACATCATTGAAACCAACTTTGTTTTTATGTATCATCCAAACATTATGTACAATTATAGACTCACCTCTAATCCATTGTTTCTAAAAATGTTGAATATTTTCATACATGATATCCTGAACAGTTGGACAATACAAATAGTTACCATCGTTATTCTTCTATTTATATTCTTTTTGCAACTTATTTGAAAGAGAAATTTTGTCCCAACAATTAGACTTGTAGTACAAAGAACATGGTTAATACATATGATTCGACCAAAAACTACTTACTACCAAAATTCAAAAAAAATTTATTATTTGCATAAAAATTAAGAATTAGAAACAAAAAGACAAAAACAAAAATTTCCCAAATTAAAAATAAATAAATAATTAAATTATCAACTTTATTTTACCAAAATTTAATGGTTTTTTTAGTGCTAATACTAACATCACCATTACAACAAGATATTTTTCAGGTGCTAATATTGCCATTACAACAAGATATAAGAGAGATATAATACAAAAAGTTTAATAATAATATGTATGTAGAAGATGGTCTTCAAACTGGTGAATTCATGATAATCAATGGGACTACAGTCAAAATAATTGTATGTTATTTATTTTTTTACATAGATTGTCAAAATAATTGCATAAATCAATTTTTTTAAACCAAAATTTAACAAAAACTTTGCTGGTTCTAGTAATACGTAATACGTATCCAGAAGGTGGTATTGAAACAAGTAATTGTTCATGAATCCATAAGATTGTAAGGTCATTCTCATTATCATAATCATTGTCATCATCTTCATTGTCATCATCATCACCATCATCCTTGTCATCATTATTTCCATCATTAAATTATCATCATAATCACCATTCATGCCATCATCATCAGCTCCATCATCATCGTCATCATCATCATTATGGACATTGTTTGCAATTGTTCATAATTATAGATGTTGTAAGAAATATCATCAACCAAAAAATGTGATCAATGCTAGAAAAGGGTTGTTTAGGACACATTGATATACATAAGAGAAATAAAAACTCTATTTTTGAGAGATGATCGATGATGATGATGATCATCACCGTTATCATCATCATTTTCATTTTTATCATCCCCATCATCATCATTAATGTAATTTCTATCATCATTGTTGTAATCCTCATCATGGACATCATCATCATTCATGCCATTATTGTTTTTGATGATGACCTAGATGAAAATGACGATAATGATGATGATGATGGAAAGGATGAAGACACCAAAGATAATGCTTATGATTATGACAATGACAACATTTAAAAATTGGGAAGATTCACCAAGGTCATTAGCATCGTCATCATCATAATCATTGTCATCATCATCATTGTCATTGTAACCACTATTGTCTTTATCATCATAATCACAATTCATGTCATCACCATCATCTTCATTTTCATCATTGTCAAGATTATTGACATTATCAGCAATTGTTCATAATTGTCAATGCCACAAGGAATATCATCAATGCAGAAAATATGATGAGTGGTTGAAAAGGGATGCAAAAGCGAACATAGATATGGGGGCAACAATAGAAGTAAAATTGGATGAAGAGTGGATGCAACATAAGTAGATGCACAACAACATGAAAAACCTGACACAAAAGTGGATGTAAAAGCATATGAAGTTGTCAATGCAAACTTGGATGCAAACATGAATGAAAAAGTGGAAGCAAACATGGGTCCAATGGTAGGTGTAAAACTTGGCACAAATAATGGTGAAACAAATGTGGATGCAACAATGGACACAGAAAAGGACATAAACTTAGATGCAAAAAAGATACAAACATGGATACAAAATAAGATGAAAAAAGGGATGTAAACATGGACACAAACATGGGTGAAATAGTGGACACAAAATTAGATGAAAAAATGGATGAAACAAAAGTAGATACAATAGGGGATGCAAAAACATACACAATGTTCGATGCAAACTTGAACACAAAAGAGGGTGCAAATGTGGATACAAAAGTGGAAGCAAATGTAGTTGTAATGGTAGGTGCAAGATATGGTGCAACAAAAGTGGATGTAACAATAGACAAAATATGCAAAATAAGATGCAAAAATGGATGTAAAAGTGGAAGAAAACATTGATTCAACAGACAAAACAAAATTGGATGCAAAAAATGGATACAACGGAAGTAGATGCAAAAGTAGATACAAAATGAGATGCAAAACCCAGTGCATAAACCTGACACAAAAGTGGATGCAAAAGAGATGCAATATTTGATGCAAAAGAGTATGTGAACATGGATGCAAAATTGGAAGCAAACATGGGTACAACAGTAAGTACAAAACATGGTGCAAATTGTGGCACAACAAAAGTGGATATAAAAGTGGATGTAATGATAGACGCAAAAAAATAATATAACTATGATGCAAATGAAGATGTAAAAAGGGATGCAAAAAGTGGACTTTAAAATGGGTGCAACAGTGGACACAAAATTGTATGAAAAAGTGGATGCAATAGAAGCTGATGAAAAAGTAGATGCAAAACGAGACACAAAACCCAATGCAAATCTTGATCCAAAAGTGGATACGAAAAGGGATGCAAAAATAGATGTAAAAGTTGATGAAAACCTAGATGCAAATGCAGATGCAAACCTGGATGCAAAATTATAATCAAAAGTGGGTGCAAAAGGAGGTTCCAAAATAGGTGCCAATTGTGGCACAAAAATATTAGATGCAATAGTGGGCACAATAATAGATGCAAAAGAGGATATAAATATGGATGAAAAACAAGATGGAAAAGTGGATGCAACAAAAGTAGATGCAAAATTATATGCAAAACTAGACACAAAACGCGATGTCAAACTTGGCACAAAAGGAATGCAAAAATGGATGCAAAAAATGATTTAAAAGAAGGATGCAAAAAAGGGTGCAAAAGTTGATGCAAGTGTAGGTGCAAAAAGTGGATGAAAATGAGGATTCAAAGGTATGTCAAACAAAATTAGGTGACAAACTTGATGAAAAACTTGGAACAAAACCTGGTGCAAAGGATGACACAAAACTTGGCATAAAATTTGATGCAAGATCTGGTGCAAAACCTATTGCAATACTTGGTGCTAAACTTGGTGTAAGATTTGGTACAAAACTTGATGCAAATTTTGTGTCAAGTTTTGTACCATATTTGATAAATGGATGCAAATAGCACCAAAAATGGGCTCTAGATGCAATAAAAGAAGTAAAAAGGGACGCTAATCACAGGTATTTGTTGTAGTGCAACAAAGTGGTGAAACACAATTTCAGAAGAAACACGTCGTTTCTTCGATAAATATTGAGGCAACAAAAATATCTCTACATCCAAATTCATATTAAGAGCACCAAAAGAATTTTCATATTCTATAAAATGGATTGCTTGTAGAATAATTTCATCTCACAACATTATGTTTTCCCAATTATGGTGAATATCAAAGTGCCTCCTACCAATATTTTGAAGATCTGAAACCTGCACATTGTTAGGTGAAACTATTCAAGAATTTTTTTCTACTCTTCCGAATCGCGATCAACGTTTTCATCATGTACAAAGACCTCATCATCTTCTTCATTATTTTCATTTTCCAAAGGAGTTCGATCAACATGCAACTCATTATATCTAAAATTCCTCCAACTTTGAATGATTCTTTCTCTTGTTAGGCCAATATCGGAAGCAATGTCATGAAAAAGCTTGTACTACAACAATTCCATCCAACAAAGTGTTTCAAACTCTCCTAACTCTTCTGTAGGAACAACTTGAAAATGTGGCCAGGCATGAAAAACACCATAAATTTCTCGTGGTTTCCATTTCTCATGTATATGCCCTGCATCAAAACTCCATGAGCTTTTCGTTTCTATAAGGCACAAATGACCCAAAAAAATTGATCGCGTTTGATACATATCCACAAAATTGTTCTGACAGGAAATGTCATTAGAATGAAGTAATTTATGACTACAAACAAAAAGAGGTAACTTTAATGACATATGAAAACTTTTCTATTCTCGAATGTCACACTCAACAAGTGTTTCAACAAGAAACTTTCTATATGTAGACTATGCAGGAGCTTCACATCCACCATTGGAAGTAATTATTTTCAACATTTCATGATAACTTTCAGATCTTCTTTCAGCCTTTGAAGCTTATTTTGCAATATATTTTAACATTGCACGAGGAGAAACAACTAGCTGACAATCAACATTTGCTTGCCACATAGTTGAAAGATATGCACGTTGTACATTTAAATGATCATTGTTCCGAGTTGGTTCATATTTTTTTCCCTCTCTCATCAACTTACAAAGTTGATTGAACACAAATATCCCAAGAAGAATCATACCATTATGAAAGGATCAACCCCTTCTTTCGCAAACACGAATCCATACTGCATTTGGTGTGTCTCTGCGCTCGATTGACCAAATGCTTATAATATTCTTTAACATTAAAAGAAATATTTGGTAGGTATTTAACAAGAATGGATCATCATTCACACTTATAGGGATCATCACATTTAGATGATGTATGTCACGTGGATTCCATGTTGTCACATATTTGGCAAAATATTGCTTCGTGGCATCGACACTCAAAGGGTTCGACCAATCCATTATCTCGATTTCAAGATCTCCAAGAAACCAAAGGAACCCATGTATGTGTGAAGAGCCTCTGTGTTGCCACTCATACCTTACAAAACCACGCAAGCAATCAATAAATAAAAAAAAAAACTAAACCAAAATCTTCTACAAAAATCCTGCACCACATCCCATACACGCACAAGAACAAACATGTACCAAAAATCTCTTGCTCCAAGATATTTTTCGAGAACCACCTCACAAAAAATATTGAACCTTTGATGCATATAATTAGAAACAACATGTGAATAGTGAATAAAATTAGAAACTTTTCTTGCATGCTCATTTTTATGTCCACATTACCTATTTGAGGGCATAAGACTATGCAAGTGAGGCCACTTTGCATCAACTACAGTTAACATAAAAAACAAAGTTAGGCACCCCAACTCAGTGATCATGTCTATGAGCTCAGAATGAAACTTTGTCCAATATGCATTGGTACCACTAAGACATGAACCAAAAAGCATTAACTTTTCAGCCAATTTATTGTATGGTAAATAAAGAAGTTGTTCACGTAATTCCTTACTAGTAAAAGGTGCATTTTCATGAATACTCTTCTTAAAAAGAAAAAAATTTCATTCCGTGGTTACGATGTTGCATAATCATATTCAAAAGAAAGTATCGAAACCTAGGATGGCTTCCAAATGTTTGATCATAAAATCTAAGCAAGTGCAACCCATATTCATGCATTTCAATGTTACAAATACGTGCATGAAACCAATCACCATCCCCAGTCGAAAACAAAGTGGGGAATGCCATGTATAGCAACCCTTCAATATTGTATTATTTCACAGGGACGTTCAAATATTTGGCCATTCTAAAGTGTCATCATCTATAGATCTGTAGTTTCAATAATTTTTTGTATTCGATCAAATTCCCTGCAATAATTCATCACACATGATAGAAATGATGATGGATGTGACTGCAAAGAATTACCATCCTCTCTTCCTTTTTCCTCATCAACCCTACTGGATTCATCTATATTTCGATCAACATATTGTAGCCTATTGGAGACATCAGTAGGTATTTTGGGGAGAGTTGCAAGTACATCCATAAAAATTTCAACATTTCTCTAATATTTATCCATTTCAATCTTGTAATGAAAGGCATCCATCACACATTGTCTCTTCACATAGAATTCACAATATCTTGATTCAACACCACATATTCTCACAATAACATAATAAAGTTGTTCAACACGTCGAGGAAGTTTGTTTGCAATCATAGATATATCTTGTGGAAAACTTATTGTATGGCCACTATATCTATATTGACTCCACGGGCATGTGACACTTGTAGTATTGGATTGACCCTTTCTATTAACTTTTTCTCCACTTGTGTCAAAACTCTTATAACTTCTGGTTGTTCACTTGTATCCGTGTTGTTAAAATGAGAAAAATGATGTGAGCCTCTCTTCCTACACCTTTCGCAAAATGGGCCCCTCATGCCATATTGCAACTTGTATACTGGGATAGCATTCATTGCACACTTGGCACATTTGTACTATAGACAAATTATCAACCCTGGAAAAAAAAAATTATGTACTTCAATCATGTCCCTACTAAGATGGAAATGATCAGATACACTCCATCCACCACCAACCATTTGAACCTGTCGATGATCGGAAATAACTGCTGCAATAACAACATGCTCAACATCATTTCTTCCACAAAATAAGAAACATCCATTCCCCTTGATTCATTCCAAAGCATATCATTATGCGCACCAAAATATATATACCATTATGAGAAAACCAAAAACATTAAGAACGAAAACTCATTTTTTCCAATTGACGAAATATTTCAAAACAGAGAAAAATTACATTTTGGTGATTACTGCATTCTCCAACTTCAAGTTGACAAACCGACACAGATTGTTGTGCCTGCAAATATCATTGTCATCCACATTTCAACATTTTATTTACACAACATATAAAAATGAATGTACAAAAGAAGCAAACTTCTATATCCAAATGCAGAAAGCATAAAAGAATTATTAATACAAACCACCTGCACAAATGTAACACCACAACTTTGTAGCATTTCTCTCTAATGCACAAAATTTACAGGAAAGTCACATCGAGATACACGAGGCTAAACATCCCCAATATATTATTTCAAATTTTGACAACCATCTTAGAAAGAATGTTATTATTAGCAAATAGATCAGAGCCAAGCACTTGTCCATGGCCTTCATTTCCTCTACCTTCCACTAAAGTAATTCTTCCATTGTGTCCAAACTACCAATGATTCCCACTTATTTCAACGTCTCCTATGTAAAAACAATGCATGGAAACAACATTTAATGTGTGGAAAACCTCACAAAAATAGAAAGATACCATGATAGAAAGAATTCAATGAAATGAATATTGCAACAAGCTATATTTCCAATTAAACAACAAAGGTATGACACTCATGGTTTTCAACATTGGCAACTTCAAAAGTTGCTCTCACTTAAGAGGGCAACCCACAATGTTTCAATCCAATCGACGACGAAAACTTTTATACCGCTGAACATACACGGGCACCAAGATGCGCCGACAATACATTCTATGATAAGAAAGATAAAAGGAAAAATATTGCTCCACAATAAATAATTTTCTCACAGCAACAAAAACCAGGCAAAAACTAAAAATCTTTAACTACATGTATTTCTCCAAAAGAGATAGTACAGAAAGATTCAGGAGGATGACAAATTTGACTATATAGTTTCTACTTGGGACAACCCTACCCACATTTCCAGTAGATTGTTCCATATTGTTGAACATGGCAGGAACCATATCACTATCAATAAACAAGCCAAACACAACGAATTATCTATTACCATCAATGTGGTCATCAACAAATGCAAGATTTCTTCCATTCTCTTCAGATTAGTATTGGTTTTTTTTTGTATCGATGCTTTCTTTGACATCATAAAATGCTCAAAGAAGTCAATTTTTAGAAAATTTTAAAAGAGACGTTTTCTTAAACAATCAACATCAGGGAAAGAAGGAATCGAACAAATTATCATTCCAAACATAATTTTCCTTTTCTGATACTCACGATTGTCAACCCCACCATCTCAACGATTTCCAGAAAGTATCTTGTTTCGTTGGTAAACAACCCTTCTACATGCATTTATAACTTCCTTGTTTTCCTAATACAATTGTTGATGGTATTCATTTGTTCTCCCACAAGATGCAAGTGAGCGCACTCTTTTCCTTGCACGCCTTCTCATTTCCTCTCTCGATTTTTAAGAACCCTAACAACAGCTAACAAACCCATTTACAAACAATTATGAGTCATCGTAATTTTCCAATTACAAATCTAAAAATCAAACCATTACTTCCTACAAACATAAGAAATATGACCAACATACCATGAAAAATATCACAAAAAGAATGCATATATTAAGAAATTGAATATCATAAGGTTTGGAACCTTCTATTTCCAAACAAGAACTTCCAGAACAAAACGCTATATTTGAAATAAATCTTTGCTTAAAATATATGGGAAAACACATACATTTTTTTTCAAATCGCAACAAAAGAACAAATTTGAACACAATTGCAGAATATGAAAAGGAACAAACAAATCTTTTTTTCTTGTCCATAATAAAACATTCAATCTCAACATAAATATATGTATGGTGTATAAAAACACAATTCCCAACAATAAAATTTATATTTCATTATCATAAATATATGAGAAACTCAACATTACCAACAATGTCCAAAAATAAACATCTCTATGTTTAAAAAACTATATAACAATACCGAAAGGAAATGGTGGTATGTCTACAATAGAATCAACATTTGGAACAATAGAGAAAACATTTTCATTTTCAATATATTCATTGAAACCATCAATAAATGCAACATGGAACTCTGATGCTTTGAGCATGGACACACCACCAGAAATTATCGTTGTGCAAACCTTGTTGACCAAATCATAAACCTTAAACTGCACTTCCATGCAGCCCAAAAAAAGCATTATCTCCTACACAACACGAAAGTGAAGGCACCCCATGAATTTACTATTTGTATTGAAAAAGATGTATTCAAGAAATGTCCAACTAAAACCCCAATCATCTTAAAAATATTCAAGGCTTCTTACATAGGAAGGTTGGCCTATTTCAAAAATGTCAATTTCTTTTAGTGACCATACAGATGTTGCACCATTATTCACAAAACAAACAAGATCATTCTTGTACTTCCCTATTTCCATACACCTTATGTATGAAATAAGCACGGATGTATAACCCCAATTGTTCCCTTGTAGATCCAACCAATATATAGTGTACCCATAGGTAGGATAATCATAATAATATTTGTCCCAATACAACCAAAAGAATTTTCCTCCATAGAATATAGTCTCCTTTGATGGTGGTACACAACAGTAAGGAAGTATTGTTCTCCTCCAGACCATGTCATCACTGTCGCGGCGTAAAAAATGTGGATCCAACTCACTCGACACTTGTCATAGTACAAATCAACCATATTTTGATGGGTTAGATCTCTACATAATAGAAAAGAATCCTTGCTCACCAAGAGAAAGAAAACCAATGTTACTATACATCTTTGTAAAAGGGTTGATAATAAAGTAATTCTTCAAACCCTCACCATTTGGACGTGAACAAAATAGAACCATAGATCCTACAATGCATTCAATTATGCACGCAGATTCAAGAAAAGGGAAAAATATCAAAGATATTACTCCCTTCTCACTAAGGTAAGCCGTAACAAAGAAACCAACGTCCTTGTGAACGAGAAAACCGATAATTCCAAACTCTTTGTTAGCAAAATGATCACAACCAGCAAGAAAGACCGGGTCTACCAAAAAAAGACACCATTGTTTGCTGACAAACTTTAATCTTATCAAAAAGAACAAAGGAAGCCAACGAAAAACAAGTGCAATAATTTCTAATGGAAAAACTATGAAATACTCACATCCATGGTTATACTAACAAATTTTATATAACAAAATAACACCCAACGAATTTAATGCCATGGAAAAAAGAAAACAATTTCAAGTTAATCACCAGAATATCTCACATTCAAATGCCTTTAAACACTGCATAAATATTCTCCAAAACATTGCATATGCAATTACTGCATTCAAGCTATTTTTCATCAAAAGCCAACCAAATAACAACCTCTCTCGATAGATGAACCTTCTGGAATTAAAACATAATTCTCGACAAACAAAAGGTCTAAAAATAAAATAATGACGAAACCACTCTTTCAAAGAAGACCAACACCTACATTTAGAAAATGAGAAGCCACCCACACAAATATCCATGCACACAATCTCTTCATCACATTGTACATAACATTTTTCTCATTGACATTGCACACTCCTACATTGTCGATATTGTTAAACTCAATATAAACTAAAGTCTATATAATGTAAAGTAAAGCAACACAACAAAAGAAAAAGGACAAAGGAAGCCATTAAAAACCAATGTTGTTATAAGCGCGAGGTGCTTAGATAACAAATACACCTTACATTAGTGGATAATTGTATAACTATATTTCATATTCATTAATAATAATCAAAATTCTTAGTACATAAAATAATTCTTTTTTTCATATGGGCAATTAAAAAAAACTTTTAAATAAATATATATATTTTTTCCATTTTTAATGTTAAGTCTTCATATGTTTTATAATTTTTAGCATTACCATTATAATTGAAAAAATAGAGATAGATCATTAAAGGCCACAACATTTCAACTGCTTCAATAACTCAAGAGTGAATATTGTGATCCAAGCTACCCAGACATTATGTTCACTCTTTTTTTTTTTTTTTTAAATTGGGCTACTTCTATATTAATACAAATAAAATTACAGAGAGACCAAGGTCTCGAGGATTCTAGCCTCTCAGAGGCATGCTTACAAAAATCTCTTGAAAACCCGACCAGATGTCCTATAGATACTTTCTTTGAGGCTTGGAATTGTAACTGGAATCTAGTAAAAAGAGTTGGGAACCATTCAAAAACTAAGAAATGCAAGGCCTTTTTATGACCGGAAGAGAGCCCATAAGCATAATTACCTATTACAGAGTCCAAGAGGACATAAGTCGTAAGACATAGAACATGACTGCAAGCTGAACTGAAATGAGCCGACCACACAGGGGAAATCGGTGAGCCAAAAATAGCAGAGACCTAATACTGATACTGAAAGTGAGACACTAAAAGACTGAGGATTCTGAGAAGATATGATGACTTCTTGTAGCTGCAGTGCCAAAAACAGAAGTAGCAAACCTGATCAATCACCATGCGAAGTAGGAGACGATTCCTCAATGATTCGGTAGCCGAAATGGTTAGAATCTTCAGGTTCAGATATCTAGCCTTCTTTCCCTGAAGAATCACCCTTTACAGTAGTGCTAGGACTGACACGAGTGTTAGCTTCTTGATTAACCGGGCTGTCAGGATCCTTTCATTGAGTAGCCTCGTTCTTGTCTGTTGTCTTCGTCTCCATTGGAGCACTTAGACCAGCAGCTCCCGAACCTTCAGCTTCTGAACCAACAAAGTCTTCACTTAACTCAACTGTAATAGATGCCATGATGATAGAGTTGTGAAGGGAGTAGGGGATACGAAGGCGAGAAGTATGGGATTGGGGATGGGAGGAGCAAGCTTCAGTGGTGGTTTGCCTCCTTCCTCTGCCCCGGTCTCTTCTGGTGACAGGGTAACTGAAAAAATTGAAATCCGAAGCATTAGACAGAGACACCAAGGTCATGGACGATGGCTGGCGAGAGATTTTACCACGGGAGCTGCCTCGCTGAGGAAGGCGGGAGGAACAGGACAAACAACTACTGAGGAGACAGAGAGGGAATGACTGAGGACAGAGCAGAACAGATTGAAGGGAAGATGGATGTGCAAATCAAAGGCAGCGATGAGGTCCCGGGCTGGACAGAGAGCTAATCTTTCTCGAGAGCTAGGTGTAGAGGTTCCGCTGGAGCATAAGGGAAGAGCCATAATGGAGAACAAACAAAGAGCCATAACAAATAAACTGTGAACCTGACGGGCGGTAAGTAGCAGCATAAATGTTGCATTCAAATTGTAGTCCTGGGGCATTGAAACAATACCCATGCGAGGTCGGCTAGCGTGAGTGATGTGCCACGCACCTTCTTTCCATGCCGCCATCGAGCTACAGGCCATGTGATGCACCCGCATCTGGGGGAGATAGATCTTGTTGCACCAGGAGAGTGCAGTCGCGCTTGAGTTGTACACCATTAGACTTGTTCAGTGGACCAGAGTAAAAAGGAAACTGTTGATCGACCCCTTGATTAGCCAGTCTGTCTGCTACCTTATTAGCAGTGCGCCTGATGTGCTTGAAGGATATGCTGCGAGGAATTTTGAGCCATTCTTCAATTTGTTCCAATCTACTCAGTGGCCTCCAACTCGAAGCTATTTTTGCAGCTAAGGATCCTGATTGGATTCGAATTGCAACCTCTATAAGGATCTGTGAATCGCCTTCGAACTCTAGGGGGAGAAAATTTTTGGTATTTGCAATCCATAAGCCTTGCCATAAGCTTTCCAACTCGGCAACATTGTTGGTTTCTCTGCCTAGTGATCCACGATAGATATGCAGTATTGAGCCTTCAACGTTTCTAAAGATGCCGCCATATGTAACCGGGCCAGGATTTCCTTTGGCCGCACCATCAAAGTTCAGCTTGTAAGGATGGGTTGTGGGAGGCGACCACGAATGAGCTGAATCAGAGTGATTTGAGAGACTGGGTTTGGTGTGATTTGCAGTAGTGAGATCAAGATTCCAGTTTGTGAGAATGAGACACTCCTGGGGAAGGGTAGGCATATCTGAATCTTGCCATTGTCTAAGAGCCAAAGTTTCTCACAGATTCTGCTTGAGAAGGAGCCAGAGGGTATGAAAAGGCGAATTATGGTTTTTGAAAATTCGGTTGTTTCTTTCCTTCCAAATGATCCAGTAGATGAAGCCTGGGAGGAGGATCCAGAGGGCATTAAGAAGAGGAATAACAAAAGGGTTACGAGGCCAATTCCAAATAGTATTAACTATGTCACCCTCTCTTCTTCCTGATTGGCTATTGCATTGAGCAGCTCTCTCCCACATTTGAGCTGCCAATGGGTAGGTATCCAAGAGATATTTGATGGCCTCTGTATGAAGATTACAGTTGGAGCGTCTAGATGGCCTTATGAATCCATGCTTCTGCAGGTTATCCCATGTGAGGATCCTTTGTTTACTTAGAAGCTAGAGGAAGGTGGAGACCTTAGGCCAAATGTTAGTTTGCCAGACTTGGTCCCAAAGTGGATCTTTTAAACTACCGATGATGATGAAGGATTTGATAAGCTTGCTTGGTAGTGAACAGGCCCCTGGTAGTGTATCCCCATCTCAGTCGATCTTTCTAATCTGATAATTTAATTTTCCTGAGTTTGAGCTTATTGTCAATTTCATCATAGGTTTCCTCCTGCCAGTTGTCTTTCCATGTGTCCGCCGATCTCCAATTCTGAAATCCGTGGGATGAGTGTTGTTGCCAGAATTTATTTACATGGATTTTCTCATTTTGCTGCATGGTTGTTTGCCACTTGGGTTTATGAAAAAGTGAGGCAAGTTTGGGAAATTGTTTCCAGGAACCTTCCCAGAATCTTGCAGTATTGCCTGAGTGGATTTCCCAAAAGCTGTGCACTTGAATGAAGGCACTATGGATTTTGGCAGCATTCCAAATTGGAGAACCCGGTGTGGATGAATTGAAGTGGATTAGTTCCTCCACAGAACTCCCAGGAGCGTATTTGGCTTGCCAAAGGTGACCCCAAGGAGTAAGCGGTTTGGAGAGCCAGTTCCACCATATGCGCGCCCCCATGATGTTATTGCTGTGAAGAGGATCCCTCAGGCCTAATCCCGCATCTGATTTCGGGAGACAAACCTCCGACCACTTGACCAGGGCCCATTTTTTGTTATGGCTAGAGGAGCCCCAAAGAAAATTTCTTTGAAGGTCACGAATGTATTTAAGAACCCATTTCGGGGCAGCCAAGATTGAGAACAGGTATAAAGGCACGGATTGGAGGACAGATTTGATGAGGATGCTTCTGCTGGCAATGTTGAGAGAGCGTTATGTCCAAGAGGAAATCCGAGTATCGAGTTTGTCAAGGAGGGTCCTCCAGGCCGAATGTTTGATGGCAGAGTCAAAGAGGGGTGCCCCCAGATATTTTGAGGGAAGCTTGGCTATCGAAAAGCCCAAAATCCGAGCTATATTCCTTTGAGTGAGAGTGGGAGTATGGAAGAAAAAGATTTGGGATTTGGAAGCATTGATGGTTGTACCAGAGGCTTCTGAGAAAAGATTTAGCAGATGTTTAAAAGCAGAGGCTTCTTGCACTAACGGATAGCTAAAAAGAATGTTATCGTCAACAAACTATTGGTGAGTGATGGGGGATTGGCCATGTAGAGAAATTCCCTTGAGAGAGTGTGAATTGGAGGCTGAGTGAAGAAGGTGGCTTAAACCTTTAGCCATGAGAACAAAGATGAACGGGGAAAGCGGGTCTCCTTGACGAATGCCTCGAGAAGGGTGAAATGGAGTGGAGGGGGATCCATTGAGAAGGATGGAGAAGCAGGGGGAGGAAACGAGGTTCATAATCCATCTGGTCCAGGTCGCATTGAATCCAAATGAAAGTAAGATGTGTTTAATATAGGTCCAGCTGAGTTTGTCAAAAGCTTTGGAGAGATTTAGTTTGAGGATCATACCTGGCTTTTTCAATATCTTGAGAGAGTGGATCACTTCACGGGAGAGAACGATACCATCCATAATTTGGTGCCCTGCTACATATCCTGTCTGCTCTGGCGAAATAAGGAGAGGGAGAAGAGGTTTGAGTCTGTTCGCCACAACTTTAGATATAAGCTTGTGGATGACATTACATAATGCAATCAGCCTATATTTATCAGGAGCCTTGGAAGCTTCCACTTTAGGAATGAGCGCTATGAAGGTCATATTTAGAGAAGGTAGAACCCAGTGCATTGAACAAGATTCATCCATGAGCTACCAGACCTCTATTTTAATATGCTCCCAGAAGGCATGAAAGAAATTGGTTGTGAATTCGTCAGGGTCAGGCACCTTACTATCTTTGAGCTGGGCCATTGTGTCCTCCACTTCCTGCATGGAAATAGGATGGAGAAGCATGTTGTTATGATCCTCATTAATGATTTTAGGAATGTGCTGCACAATAGTTTGAATGGCTTGATTTCTGCTACCAGGCGGTTCTCTGAGAATGTCTTGAAAGTATTCTTGGAATTCTTGTACTATATCTTCATGCTTCTCTAGGTGCTCCCCTTGTTGATTATTTATGAAGGCGATATTGTTGTGCATTCTCCTTTGAATGGTTGACCTGTGAAAGAACTTAGTATTTTTCTCCCCATCCTCGAGCCATTTGATCTTGGATGTTTGACGCCAGAGAGTCTCTTCTTGCTGCCTGCGTGTTTCAATCTGGTTTAGGAGTGCTTGCTCTTTTGATGCATAGTCCTCTGTTCTGCCCTCTAGTATGATGCATTGTTGCAGCATGTTCATTTGCTACTCCAACTCTTTCCTTTGATCAAATATATTGCCGAACTGAGTGCGATTCCAATTTTTCAACACTAGTTTAAGATGTTTTAACTTTTGTTGAAATTGATACATTTTGGCTCCTTCGGGGGGAGTGAAGGATTTCCAGGCTGCTATGACCACATCTTTGAAATTAGGATGAGAAAACCAAAAGGACTCAAAGCAAAAAGGTTTATTGCTCTTTGACTCTGGACGTGACCATTGTAATAGTATAGGCCAGAGATCTGAACCTACATAAGGTAGAATGGAAGCATGGAAGTCTCCGCCTAGATGAATGGCGTTATCCGACAGGAGGAAGCGATCTATTCTGGATGCTATGTGCTGAGATCCTCTTCGTTTGTTAGTCCATTTAAACATACCGTTCGAGGTTTGAAGGTCGATGAGCTGATTATTCGATATGAAATCTTTGAAGCCAATGTTGTCCCCTTCTAATCGTGCTCGACCTCCATATTTTTCCTCCAGCACTGTAATAGTGTTGAAATCACCACCACTAATCCATAGGGGATAGCTTCTGTGTGAGCTAAGATTTGTGAGAGTGTTCAACAGATCCTGCTTTTGTTGATGATCTTGAGGGAAGTACACATTAGTTAGGAGACCGTGGGTATTAGTACTAATAAGATGGAAAGTAGTTTGAATGAAGAAGTGAGAGGCATGGAAATCCTAAAGAGATAGAATTTGAGGGTTCCATATGATCACAAGCCCTCCAGAGGCGTCTGATGCATCCACAGAGACTGATTGACAACCAATCCAAACTTTGTTTAGCATTTTCTCCAGAACAGTATTATTGCCTTTGGTTTCTTGTAGAAAGACTAAAGTAGGCTTTTCTTTTTGAATCAAGTTTTTTAACATTCGATGTTTTGCAGAGCTGTTAAGCCCTCGCACATTTCATGAGATGAGCTTCATGAGGAACCGTGGGGGAGAGCCTTAAAAAACTTGGTCAACTTGGGGAAACTTCCAGAGTCCACCAGCGTTTCTCCAATAATGATAGTCCTTTGTAGATCTGTTTTGTGCCCTCGTTTTTTCGAGTCTTTCAGAATTATTTTACCATCCCAAGGACTGGCTGCTTGAATGCCAAGATATTTGTTTTGCTATGCTTTGATTAGAACTCCTTCAAGTTTGTTGATCTCCCTTGGAGGAATATCACTGAAATTTTTCTGTGGACACGTTGCTTCCAGATTGAGTAGATCTAGACTTCCTGCATCCAATTTGAGAATTTCATACTTCCTAGATATTCACTTTCTGGTTCCTCCTCCATGTGTGTTGGTTTATCCTGTTCCTCTTCGTCTGACTCATGATTGGTATTGAGAGCTTGAGAGGTGTCAATCTCCATGATGGAGGATTGTATGGCTATTTCTGAAGCATGTTTATTATCAGTGGAGGTTGAGGCCGGAGTACTGGCTGGAGCGGACTTAGAGGACAGAGCTGAGGGATTTGGGGGAGGCACAGGAGTTGAAGGGGAAGGATTTGAAAGAGGGGATGGATCATGGTCCTCCATAGGGTTTGAGGAGGACAGGATTCCAAAGCAGTTCCGAGTTACAGGTTGCTTTGGAACTTCTGGAGCAGCTGGAGGTTTCTTGGCTTGCTTTCTACGGCTCGGAAATCTCGTGAATCCTTCTGCATCTTTACTGGTCTCAGGTGTGGAAGATTTTGACTGAAGATTCAAAGGGCAGTCCCTGAAAAGATGGCCATGCTCATGGGACTTTCTACAGTGAAAAGGGATATGTTTGTAGTCTATTGTTTCAGCCCATTCATAATCGTCATGAAATAAACTTACCTTATCTGTGAGTTCTTTAGCCAGATGCATGTGTACACAGATTCTAACATAGGAAGTGTATCTTCGGTATTTGGTTTCCTCAGCAACTTTGATGAAGACTCCTAGGCTGTTTCCAATGTCCTTTAAGGTCTCCTTGTCCAATATTCCACAGGGAGGGAATACAAGCGTATCCATATCGGAGCCCAGGTAAGATCCTCTTTGTTCGGATCAAACCTTGCTTTCCAATCCTGAAGATAAAGGCGCGTAGAGTTGAAGAAGTACGGACCTCCTTCGAAGATGTGGGTTTTGTCCTCCAGGCAATTGAAGATAGCAGTGGAAAAGACTTTGGGGCCTAGTTGCAGGGAAACTTGACCTTTAGGCTTCCATTTAGAGCCGATCCATCCATATAAGGCCTTTTCAGTTGGCTAGAATCCGAGGAACTTGCCTATGACTGCATGATCACTCATGTATTAGATTTGGGCGTTTATTCGTTCACTGGGGAGATCTATTCTTATTCTCTCTGCAGACTTGGGAATACATGTTGCAGAGAACGCTTTTGGCCGTGATGTTGATTTGTTTTGATCTGTTCCCTTATCTTTGGATGCTTTCTGATCTGTAGCAGCGTCTCCATTATTGTCTTTAGCAGGATCTGGGCGAGTGCCATCAGATGGGTTCGGACCTTGACCAACTGGAGCGTCTTCATTTTCAGAATTGTCAGGAAAGGGATCTGATGAGGGAGGGGGGTCGGAGCCCACCCCTCCAGGCGGCAGGTTCATGGAGAGGAGGTCAGCGGCGTCGAAGGGCAGAGAGGCCGAGGGCGCAATGGAGAAGGACGACAGGATAGTTCTGAAACCCTAACGGAGGCGGCATTCGTTCAAGCAGAGCCAGATCTCGTTAAAAGGTAGTGGGCTTGGCCCGGTTCGGTTACTACTCGCACGATGAGCTACGACCTTGCTCGGGATCAAATACAAGACCGGTCCGTCATGACGAGCCTGACTTTACCACTATGCCGCCTCCACAACCTTATGTTCAATCTGAACTGTGAAAGATATACTTAAATAAATTTGAAAAAAAAAAACAATTTTAACTTTTAAAATATTTTTTAATCATTTTTTAAAATTAATATTTCATAGTCATTTTAATTTTTGGCATTACCACTGTAACAATTTATAAAAAATAGAGATAGATCATTGAAACCCACAACATTTCAACTTATTCCATAACTTAAAGAGTAAATACTGTGACCCAAATAACCCATACATTATCTTCAATCTTAAATATCAAAGTTATAATGAAATAAATTTAAAATGAAAAGTTCAATGAAAATTAGCATTATATCGAAGAATAATTTCGTTTATTGAATTTAGACTTCTGTGATCAATATCAATTTAGAGAAGAATCTTCGACAAAAATCACATAGAGATAATTTTGTCGACGCGTTTCGAACCAACTAGTGTGGTTCATCATCAGGACAAGTTGAAGAAACAGACCTAGCTTAGCATGTTAAATAGTTTGAGTAGATACTCCAACGGCTAAATTCATAACGGCTAATTCCTAGCTTAGCATGTTAAATAGTTTGAGTAGATACTCCAACGGCTAAATTCATAACGGCTAATTTTGACCTTAGGACCCCGCTCAAATTATTTTAATATTCTTACTATTTTTATTATTATTATTTCCAGAAATAAGTCAAATTAGGTAAAAAAAAATTATATAAATAAATAAAATACTTCCAATGGTTAGTACTTTATTTATTTATTTATTCAAAT
>APFE030618062.1:125699-136095 GCA_000404065.3 Pinus taeda | reverse complement strand
ATTAAAAAAATAAAAACAGATCATTGAAGCCGACAACATTTCAACTGCTTAAGTAACTAAAAGGTCAAAACTCACCCAAATTACCTACACATGATGTAGAATGTCAAAGGTATATTTAAATAAATTTAAAATAAAAATTTGAACCAAAATTAACATTATATCGAAGAATATTTTCATTTGCATAACTTGTTAAAAAACCAACGATTTATAAAAACAAACTATTATACAATATCTTTTTTAAATAAGAAAGATATAAATAAACTCTTTTACAAGGATTTTTTTTTTTAATTTATCTTTTTTCAATTTAAAAAACCATTGCCTATATTAAAAGCATTGCCTATACTAAATTGCTCGTTCATAAAATAACTAAGATAATTTCGTTATGTTTCATGTTGTGGGTAATACACTAATTTAAAGCGTTAAGCCACAAGCCATAGGTTATATTGGCACGTCAAATAATGAATAATCAATCTAATAGATTGCATAGGATTGGAATTACGTTTTAATTTGGCCAGAAAAACAAGGTTATATAATTACATTTTTTTGGCTTAGTTTAATAAAGATTTTAATATTATAATGTGTGGTATATATTTTAAATAATAATAAATTATTAAAATGAGTTTATATAAATCTCTGTTAAACATTATTAATTTTTTAAATAAATATTTTTTAATAGATAAAATGTTTATAATATATAATGATATTGACAAGAATGATAAACAAGTTAATAAATTATTTATTAATATTAATGATCACAATTTTATATAATATTTATATTATAATTCAATGTCATTCATTAGGAGTAATAGATTGTATCTAATGAGAGTTGTAACAAATTGTACATATGTTATTTTTAATATTTTTCCAATTTATATTTTTTAAATATTTCTTTTGTAAATTAAAAAATAGAACCCATAAAAATTGTCTATTCAATACTTTACACCAATAAAAAATAGAATTCTTGAATTTAATTACAAACCATTTGTGTTTATGGTACATAATAATTAATATATAATGTTGTTTTTCAAATTATCTATATTTATTGTACATAGTAATTAGTGATATAGTACATAGTGATTAATAATAAAGTACACAAAAGTCAACTATTGCCATCATTACACAATAAGAGGGGATACATTTCAATCCATCATATTTGAGATAAATAGAAATAAATTTGTGATAAAAAATAATAAATTTAATTTCATAATGTTAAACTTTGGATAGATTTAAAAAAATAGTAAAAAAAAAACTAATAGCAAGTCAATGAAAAATTGGCGTTAACGTGGGAAACATAGGTATAAAAATGGTCAAGTCTACCCAGGCACTAATAATGTAATCTAATTGATTGCATAGGATTGGAACTTCATTTAACTTTATGAGAAAAGTCACTGACAAGTCGAGGCATTTTTGGTTAAATTTGGGCAAATTTTTTTTTAACAAAATTTTCAAAAGTAGTATTTTAATCATATTTTTTAAAGTGACAATAAATTCAACATCATCAAAAACACGTAAAAGCTTAAAATTTAACAACTTTAACTTAAATTTATAAAATACCTTAGAAAATTTATCAAAATATTACTAAAATTTTCGATAAAACAAAAAAATCACATTATTCTACCGAAAAAATAACGTCGCTGCTAGTTAACACATATCCAACGTATAACACATCCAACGTAATGGCTATTAACTAATTAACAGTTATTAACACATATCCGACGTAAGGGTTATTAACTAATTAAGTTAACCACCATGAAGCATAACGCAACATAAATATATATCTAACGGATTGTTTTTAAGTTCTTTTATGTACATGCTTTATTTTTAGGATTAATTTTATGCCAGAATGCCGACACCTGTTCTGGACAGATTGAGGACCATAGTTTAAACGTCAATGTCGGCAGCGGCAATCTCGTCAGCTGCTATGAAGGTTCTGGAGATGGCATCATCGCACGCCGGCTTTTCTGACGCCACCTCGGGATCGCTACGAAATCAACGGCGAATATTAAACCCCTGAAGATCCGCGACTGAGGAAAAACACAGTTAGGGTAACCGCACGCGCACCTCGCTCTCGGCAGGGACGCCCTCATTTTGCTACTTTGTTCTACCATGCCGAGACTTCCGCAACTTAGGTGTCACAACCTCACAGCTAGAACCCATTTCCGCTTTAGTCCATTTCCGGTGTTGGAGGTCCTACACCTCATTCTGCCGCTTTGTAATGCCCAATAGATACCTCTGCAACTTCGTCGTCAGAGCGTCACAGCCTTGCAGCTTGAACCCTTTGCCGCTTGGCCCACCTTTCATTGTTGAACGAGGTCGCGCTGGGCAGGGACGCGTCCTTTTTTCTCGGTGTCTTATGCGATGTCTAACCCTCTGCAGGTGTCAACGATAGAGTTTATCCATGCCATCGCATATGAGTATTCAATTTTATCAATTCCACCATCCTCGCTTAATTTCTGCGACGCCTGTATCATTACTCCCCACCGATTGCCTGACAGGCGTTTCACTCCGTTTGCAGGTAAGCCAAACTGGAAACTAAATTCTATTTTGCAATAAGGCGTTATGCGGTAAAAAAAAATCAGCTAACTCCTATGTGCTTTTCACTCAAAGCTTTCTCACAGATACTGTTTTCAATCTTCCTGCTTTGTATAGGGTTGATTCAGGACCGTGGTCACCATTTCCCAGAAGAAGCCCTCATTTTTATATGTAATATGCTGCAAATGTCACGCAGCTGGAGAATACACCACGCCATTTTCGCTTTTATTTTTTCTTTAAACGTTTGTCGGTTTTTTTTGTTATGAGAAAATGTTTTAAGGAATTAATCTACATCTAGTTTGTGGCTTTAATTTACTGCGAGTAAGATGCTGCAAAAGTTTCTCTTTCTCGTATCTAATATGCTGCAAATGTAACGCAGCTGGAGAATACACAACGCCATTTTCGCTTCAATTTTTGCTTCAAACTTCTGTGGGTTTTTTAAGGTTATGAGAACATGGTTTAATGATTTAATTTACCACCAGTTTGTGGCTTTAATTTACGGCCAGTTTGGGGCTTCAATTTACTGCCAGTTTGAGGATATCTTGTTAAACAACAGTTTCCATATGTTGGAAAACTCTACTATTTTGTCAGCCTCAGAGCGCTCTTAAATCACAAATAGCAATAAGAGGTGAGAACTATCGCTGCCTCGGGTCGGGTTTGAGAAATAGTTGATAGAATTTTTAGTTGGGTCGGGTTTGAAAAATAGTTCATAAAATTTGTTGTTTTTCTTTCTTATTTTGATAGAATAGAAGAGGTTAACAGCCACTACTGCAGGAGAATAGTCAAAGGAATCTCCTTTACCAGCGCTATAGCTCTATCAATTTCTTTAACCCAACCCGCTAGGTAAGTAAGATCCATCTATATGGTTCGTTTGGAATTCTTCCACGTCCAAAATATAGTTCCCGGCTCGCTCCCACCCACGCCCTGGTTTGTTCGAAACAATGTTAAGATCCATCCATATAGTTCGTTTGGAGTTCTTCCACGTCCAAAATATAGTTCCCGGCTCCTTCACACCCACCCACCCCTCGTTTGTTCGAAACAAAACAATGTCAATACTGAGATAGGGGATGCGAGAGGCTCCCTCGCATCCACCCCTTGTTTGTTCGACACAATCTTAATACAATCTTAATACTAAGAGGGGATGAATCAGTATTAAGATTAATTTTAATTTTTTATGTTAATTTATTTTTTCATATCTAACTTGACATTCATCTATATAACCAACAGTGATATATATAATGTGACAGCAACATAAACTCAACATATAAGCAAACAAACCATAAGCATCATACACATTAGACACAATATTTTTCAAGTGGAAACACTTTCAGGAAAAATCCACAAAGCCTGTGGTTGTTGTTGATATAAATAGGAGCACCTACTCTATTACATCAATCTTTTTGTGAGCACCTAGTCATAGGAAGCACGAACTCCCTTTGACTTGTTTGGTAGTACCAATTAGCAAGAAGCACCCACTCTCTTTGTCTATAGACACCTGCCAACCTTACAAGAGACACTAAATGAGGCACCGACATCATGGATTCGTTACAAGCACAAAATTGTAGCTACTTGGATTTATGCAAGCATCAACCTATAGGAGGCACTGACTCCCAAGCCTTCTCAAGCTCAACTAGAGATGGAAGAACCAACTTCTTAATTGTAGGCACCAACCCCCATTGAAATAATAAGTGGTTGAGGTTTGGGATTTGGCAGCAACTCTGCATGATCTCAACTTTGATCTCTGCTCATTCTACTTCTCTTTGAAACTCTCTGCATCACTCTTCAACAACGCTCTGATCTACTCAACATTAGTGACTCTCAGCACTCCCCTCTCGGCCTTGCTTCTTACAGCACAAACACGGCTCTCTTCTTTATTCTCCCTAAGGCACACAACCAACCTTATTCACACAGCTTAGGTAACTTCTGCCATTAACACAGATCACAGGCACTTTAGCCTCACACACAAAGTGCAGCCCTCAAGGTCTTCCTTTTTCTTGCAGTTAGGCACATTCAGCATTTACACACAGAACTGGCCCTTGCACAGCCTCTCACAGTAGTGTGCTTCCTCAAAGCTCTTTCCTCTTGGCTCTAGGGCCACAATATTGCATTCCCCCATTGCTCAACATAGCACATGTCTTTTATTTTCTCTACAGTTCACCTCAATCAATGTTGCCATACTTTCAATGTTACCACACTGTCCTTAGACATCACTCGCAATGTACTTCAGCATGGCCTCTCCTTGTTGTTGTTGCATCTGCCACTGGCTAGGTCACCTACATACTCAACTTAGGCACAATCCTCTCTGTCAACAGCTATCCCATCACTGAGACTCACCATGTACTTCAAGGCTCACAAAGCTTGACATTACTCAAGCATGGCTTCTATGTACATTAGGCATGGCATCGTTGTTCTTCATTTATTTCAAAGCATGCACCAAATCTCTTTAGCGACCACTTCCACTGTTCAATAGTCAAACCTACAAATGCCAACCCATACCTCCCTCAATTCTCTCTATCGTGCTCTATCAGAGAGAAAATACACTACAGAGGACTATTAGAGCTTTTTCCATATCATGACTTTTATACTTTAAAAAAAAAAATCAAAGCAACGAATTCTGATTAGTCTTGGCCCTTCTTGTTCTAGCTTTTTTTTCAAATTACTTTTATATGACCTACGGTTGTGTGATGGAGTGCCAAGACCTAAGGCACTAAGTCCTTTAGACTCTGCCAAGAACCTTTCTCCCTCATTAGAGCTCTATGCCTTTGGTTTCTTATTACCCTCGCAACTAAGTGCTAACACATATAAAAGACCCTTATTAGCGTTTTTCATTTGTGCCACATGAGCCAACAACACTTCTTCATAGATCGTCAAGTGCTAAATGATAACATGATGTCATTATCTGTCACGTATCACTCAGATATGGCCCATCAGGCCATCCAAAAGCTTGAAACCACCTGCCACTGGTCCCTCTGTATCGTGATGTCATGATGATGTCAACAATGACCTAGCATTATCAAAACCAATCAAATGCTGCCATGTGTCCTCATCGAAGCTTCTATGATGTTGCCATATGTCCTTATCGGAGCAAACCAAACACCTCCATGTGTCCTCTTGAAGGAAAGACAAAGGGCCTTGCCCTTCTTGGTTTTGCAGCGATTTTCTTTGTAGAAACATTTTCGGCTCTCTCGACAATTTAACACTAGAGGCCTCAATCTCGATGACAATTTTGGAATGCCGAAAACCGATCATCGATGCATCACTATGTGCCGACTATTGGGACCTCTAATACATGATATCAAAAATCACATATCGCAACTTGCTCTTGCGTTGCACCCTTGATTCTCCAACCTTCGATCTCCGATATATTGGGACCTCTCACTAGACACGTGTCACACGGACACTCGAAGTTCTCTTTTGAAGGGGCAAAACTTCAAATGGCTCTAACTTTCAAACCACAACTCCATTTCTAGACTTCCGCATATTGTTGGAAAGTTCTTCCAGAGCACTTTCCAATGAAGGAAGTTTGATTAGCCACTGATTCCATTTTCTGCCTCAGAAGGTGAGTCTAAGGTCACTTCCTACCTTCTTCTCCTTGAATCTCTAGACACCTTAGATCACACCCACCATGGTGATCCTTTGCATGAAGCTTGTTGCTATTTTGAGATTTCATCCTGATAAGCACAATAGTTGATCATTTTATGGATTTTCCAATAAGCCTACTGCTATGATGATTCTCTCCTTAGGTGATATGAATAGGAAAGTTAAGTTTGGTGTGCTTAAATCCAATTCAGAATATAAACAAAGTGCTTGAGGGTTTATGAGATAAATTGCAAGTTAATCGTGAGTTTTTATGTGCTTTTATGTGAATTTCATGAGCAAATTAACATAAATAAAACACTGAACAAGAACATATATCAGACATAAACATCACCATAAATAGTAACACAACAACACATGATGAAAAAGTTCACCTCTCTTGGGCTACGTCTCATTTTTCCAGCTTCCAATGGTTTGCCCCTCTTTAATTATGCTCAAAAGTGTGAATAAATACATTTATAGTGCTCAAATGGCTCTGAAGCCTATTCCAATGGCTTTAGAAGACCAAAAAGTTCTTGTCTAACCTCTTCCTGCTACCAAAGTGGAAAAAACCTACATTAGTTATGATTTCCCCAAGTTTTCCTGCTAATCGCACCTCAATTTCCTCAAAATCCAGCATCTAACCCACGATTTTGCCTCCAATTCTGCTAATAAAGAGCCAAATTTGCACGAATCCGGCCAAAATTGTTAGACCATCAATTTAGATAGCAAGGCCTTAATGCCAAAAATTATGCCCAAATGGGGGGCCACGTGCTCGGGGGCCAAGGCTAATCACCCAGCCTTATCGATCGGGCCACCTTTCGCTCTACGGTGGTCGTGTGACTGCATACGACTAGGGGTTGAGCCCCTTCCCAGAAAATGCGCTAGTTAATGTTTAATTTACTTTTGTTTCAAGATATTAAATAAGGAACATGTGTGGTCTAATTGTTAGACCCGATGCTTGTGAAAAGAGGTTCAGTGGTCAAATCTCGTAGGGTCTTATTCAGACTTGATCCAAACTTTTAGTGCCCCCCATGCTGCCACATGGAAGCATGTGGTTTGCCACTATACAGCCAATAAAAATCATCCATGTCAGCTGCCACCAGGCTTGCCACATGTGAAGTTATAATTCGCCAGAGGTCCAATCAGCACACACACTCACCCTGCCACATAGGCATCCCAGTCAGCCTACCACGTTAGCAATATCGACTGCTAATTATGCAGTGCTGCTTTTTTCTGCCAAATTTCCTTGTTTGATAAAACAAACATAACTCGTTTTTGGGAGCATATGGAGTCGGTTTTGTACGAAACGAGCTACACTAGATTCAAAATTATGAGCACCACATGGCCATTCAAGTTACACACCAATCTAACAACTTTGAATTTTGAGAACTTGGTCATTAAAGCTTGCAACTATCATAGGAATCTGTTATAGCAGATATAACCACCCACCAAAATTTTCCCTTGGCTTCGTTTGGAGCCTCCATACCAACCCTCCACAGCAGCATGCCTTGTCTTGTCAAGTACACAAGCTTCAATAATTTTCTTGCAGAATGATAGCATGTCCATCAAAGCTTGATGCATCCCCCTCCTAGGTTATTTCACTGGACTTGGTCCAGCTCTAGGCTGAGTAGCTCCCTCAAGAAATTATGCAATTTTGGACGGCAACAAACCCTCCCTTCAGAAATTGTACAATTCTGTCTGGCAACCTGCTGGGCTCCAAAATTACATTTATTTTCCTGTCACTGTTCACTGAGAAAATTATGCAATTCCTCCCAGCAAGGTTGCTCGGCCCAAAAATTGTGCAATTCTGGGTAGCAGTTAGCTTCTCTGTGTAGAGATTGCACAATCCCTATGGGCAGCGAGCCTAGCTCCCTCCTAGAAATGCACATTTTTTCCTCCCAGCTAAGCAGACTCTTGCATGTGCAGTTGAGTCGACCGTTCCCTCCAGGACCAAGAGAAACTGATTTGCATGCATGGGTTACTTCTCCCAAGGGAGCATGGAAAGGAATCCCTTGATTTAGGGATCTACTATTAGTAGCTGGAGGTTACATGGAAGGATCATTTCAAAAACCTCCTGTCAAGTGTCGCTCTTCCTAGATTTGTGGCATGCACGTCACATCTTCGATTTTATGAAAACCCATGAACTGGACGTTGGAGAGCTCTTTCCTCACATCGATCTTGTAACTATGACATCCCACATTGCATATAGGAGTCATCGGCACATTCAGCTCAACTGTTTTGGGCTAAGCCCACCTTCCATGCCTTATGTTGTATTTCTATCGCTTTTTGTGTTTTGCTTTGTGTGAGTGTTGTCTGCTTGATTTCAGTGAGCGCTTATTGTCATTCACATGCATACTAATTTGTACTAGCATTGTTTTATTTTTTTTAACATCTCACTGATGTCACATGCATGACACTATTTTACATGAACATTCGTCGTTGCAGCGACTCGCTTCACACACATGCATGCTTTCCCCATTTTCAGAATCTTGCACTTGTTGTTTGCATGAATGATTATTCACTCTTGTTTGCATTCATCTCATCATGCATTCACACTTCTCATGTTTTTAGTCACCCGTTGGCCGAACTAGGCTTCCTTGGCCTAAACCGTGCCTTGCTCGGCTAACTCTGTGCATTTCCAGAAGCGAAGACTATATCTTCCCTCCAGAAATTGTGCAAGTCTAGCTAGGCACTGACCTCCAGGCATGCATTGTGTAATTATTGGAGGTAGTATCATGTTGGACCCAGAAATTGTGCAATGTAGTTTTCTAGTTTCATGTCACCACTAACTGAAATTGTGTAGTTTCAGTCCTTAGCAGGCTAGGCTAGATAGTGCATTGTGCAGTTCCAGCAGTCCATCAGCCTTCTCACAACCCAAGGTGTGCCTTGAACATTTTTGGCAGTTAGTCTCCTGACCTTCAAGCGGAAATTGTGCAACCTTCATGATCAATCACACAGGTTTGTTACAAGCTAGTTCTCAAGTTCATTTTCGTTTTCGACTGACATATTGTTGTCCATGAGTGTTGACATGTCTCTAGGTATTGTAGGTGTTCATCTGCCTCTCAGTAGCATGGGTACAATGGTTTCTAGGAGAGCATATTCGAAAACACCGTTCAGAGCACACTTGGGGACGCAGTCGATCAAATGTCTATGAACTTGCCTACCTACGAAGACATCAAGTTGTTCATAGACAAGGACATCAATATATGACGGTAGCAACATCATAGCAAGAAGCACCATGAACAGTAGCTTAAGGCAGCACACCGGATGCAACGAATGCAAGAGGAAGGTTGTTGACAACAAAGAGACGGAACAAAGTTGCAAGATCAAATAGATCCACTTATGATGAAAGCAACTTTGGAGACTTAGGCTATGAGGTGATGGCACAACATGAAGATCACGTGAAGATGGAGAATGGAACAGAGAAGGAGTTGCATGTACTGAAGCAACAACTCAAAGAAGACAGGAGCTGCATAGATGTGAGAATGAGTTGCAGTAGGAACAGGTACATTAGCAGGCACAACATGCACTCACAAATGAAACTGTGCCCATACAAGTTATAGATCCATCCTAGCAGCTGGCATGGAGCAAGCATGGTGAGTAATGTTGTTGATCGCATGCAATGGAATTCAGTAGCATGCGTGTCATTGTGCGCATGCATGCGATCCTACCCATTCAACACAATCACCTGTAACAGCACAAGTAAAACTAAAATTAATGTCAAAAGGAAAACAATTCTTTCAATGAAATTATACCTGTACTTTACGGCTGTGAAGTGACCACAATATTTGGGGACGACTCTCATCCCAACCGTAGGCTCAATTGTGCAGGATTCTGCTACAACTGGCCACCCCCGAGCCCTCAATCAACGACTACTGCCAGTATTCCTAAGTCTTAGAATTCTCCCAAGAGAATTAAGATAGAACCTCAGAATGATCGAACCCCCTTCATCCTCCTCATCATTCACTAAATAGAAAAAACATTGGAAGGGAAACCACATGCACACCCTCCATGTGTCTGCATGCCACATGCCCACCCTCCATGTATCGGCATGCTAATTTTTTTTATAATTTCCTTCTTTTATTATGGTTATTACTTTTTTTTATTTTTATTAATATTTGTTATTTTGGTTATTACTATTTTTTATTTTTATTACTTATCATTTATTTATTATTTTATTATGATTTATTTATTATTATTCATTATTTTTATTATTACTTATTATTTTGTATTATTTTTATTAGTTATTATTATTTATTATTTATTAAGTGGTTTATTTACTATT
>APFE030618062.1:42332-109316 GCA_000404065.3 Pinus taeda | reverse complement strand
TTTGTATCTGATAAACAGACACAATGGGTCAACTGGTTGCCTCTGGCTAAATGGTGGTATAACACTTCCTTCCATACAGCAACAAAAATGACCCCATTTATGGCACTTTATGGATATCAGCCACCATCCATCACATCATATTTAAGAGAAAATCCTAAGGTTCAAGTAGTGGAACATCACATCGAACATCAACAACAAGTCCTCCAACTCTTAAAGGATAACCTCATGTTCTCACAGAATAGAATGAAACAACAGGCATATCAACATCACAGTGAAAGAAGTTTTAATGTAGGTGATTGAGTATTCCTACGGCTACAATCATATAAGAAAATGTCCCTCAAGTAAGCTAAGAAGGATAATAAATTATCACCAAAGTATTATGGTCTGTACAAGGTGTTGCAAAAGATTGGTACTATGGCATACAAATTGGAGCTTCCTGCAGCTTCTCGATTGCACCCAATTTTCCATGTTTCATGTTTAAATAAGGTTATAGGCAACAAGCTTCCAGTTCAAACAATATTGCCAGAACTTGACGAGGAAGGAAAAATTATATTGGAACCACAAGAAGTCACAGAAACAAGAACTTGACGGCTATGAAATAGATCAATTTCGGAGTATCTTATCAAGTGGAAGAACTTATCCGCTGAAGATCCCACATGGGAGGATGAGAATTTTATACAGAAGCATGCAGAGCTACTCAAGCATTGAGGACAACACCTTCTTGAAGGAGAGGGGCATGTTGGGTCCCTATAATACTAGTGATTACCCCATTACTATTGTAGTTGTATCCCTTATTAATATTGATGTGCCCCTATTGTCCCCATAATGTTATTACTGTGCCCCATAGAATCCCTCTATTATTATTTTTGTGGCTTTATATTATTATTGTTAGGTTGGCTGGGTTATATTGTGACTCCTTAGGCTCCTATATAAAAAGGAGGTTTTGTCATTTGAATCATCGAAAAATTGTTCATTTATGTAATGTAAAGGAGGTCTCCCTCTCAAAGAGGCTGAATTCAAAGGCGTTGATCTATCTTTTCTATCTTTTTCTTGAGTTGGTTTCATAATAGTATTCTATGTTGTCTGATTTACTCTAAATGATATATGTATTTGTTTGCTTATGCATGCATGTATGGATTTTTATTTGTATGTATGTATGAATTTTCATTAAAAGTGTTGTTGGTTTAACTATCACTTTGGATTGCTATCTAACTTTCCTTCCATGTTGTGATGCATCTTTGCTCGTCTATTCCCTTCTTAACTATGTGCTATCACAGGTTTCCAAGGGGTTCACTCATCTCAACCCCCATGTGTTTGAACCTGTCATGCACCTTCATTGGCTTGCTGTAGCTGTCACACCCTTGTTAGAAATAGAGACATGTTGCTTTCCTCTACGCAAAATCATGGTCAAGGAATTACCGTACGACCCAATACTAGGACTCCTACACCAAACAGTCTGAGGTGTAATTGGGACTTCATTATCTCGGAAAATATCTCAGGTAACTTGTCACATAAAAAATTTGATGGTGGAGGCCACATAGCCTTGGCTAGGCACACGGTCGGCATTGTAGGCTCATGCGAAAGACATGGAATCTTTGAAGAGTACATGACCTACGTGTTATTCATCTACATGCTTCGAGGGAACCCCATTCACTGGTGTGACACACTGTCTGGAAAATCTATTCATTCTCTTGCTCATCCAGTCACAAAGATAGACCATGCCTTCAATCACTTTAACCATAAAGCGCTCAACCAAGAAATTATGAAATTACAAAAGGCACCCAATGAATCTATTGATCAATTTTACGAATTCTTTTGTAATCTTGAATACCGATTTTCCGAAGATGAAATTAATTGGGAATTTCTTTATGGAAGATTTGAGTATCTTCTTCACATATATCAACCCCTTCCAGCACACTTCGGTGACGGATCTCCACAATCATAGGCATGCATAGTTGCTATCACAAGTGACTATCCACCTTCACCTCATCAAAAATCTCCACCATTGCAGAGTGATGTGGGAGAACATGCACACATATCTATGGAACTATCACATCGTCCCACCACACTTGCTCTTGAAATTTGCATAGATTTTGATCCTCCCTCAACCTCCATCCCTGTGTTCTGCTAATCCTCTAGATTGTACTATCTTGTGACCTTCCATTCCATACTCCTCACCTGCTGTGAACAAGGATCAAGTTGTCGATGGAGTTGTGTTTTAGAACCAACCTGCACCATAATTCATGATGAGTGTGTGCGGGAATCTAAAGAAAAACCCACGGTGAAGGATGAATCCCTTCCAGCCATTCCTTATTTGCTTTATCCTCACATCCCTTGTGATTTTGTCACTACTAATTTCCCCTGTGAAAACTAATTTTATGATGTTCCTACTTTCAATCATTCACAGGACATGTCGGATGTGAGTCTATCATTACATTATGGAGATGACACATCTTCCTCCAAAAGTCTGTCTAATCTATCATCTATCATTTCTGAAAACATAGACGGTGAACATCCTTGCTTCTCATCTACCCCTCCACACGATTCATCAAATCATGAGGATGCCCATAAACATCCTGAATTTTATTATCTTGGTTGTCCTGACCTCTCTACTTCTTCATCCGATCACGACGTTGATTCAATTTTTGTTAATCTGTCTAAGCCACTAGTCCACGATGATCTATTTGTCAACAAAGTCAAAATCCCCAAATTATTGAGGCACTTCAGCCCTCGCTGATGGCTATGTCAGGCCCTCGCTGTCCTAAGGTTTGTTTCACTTTCGATTAGGAAATTGTTGAAACACATAAGGCTCCTCGCCACTCTCTGCTTTGCATCGATGATCAACCAAACACCTAGATTTCGCTTCCTCCACTCAAACTACATGATCCCATCGCTCATGCATTGGTGGAATCTTACATCATGTTGATGCCTCCAAAATCCCAACACCAACATTAGAGATAACCATCCGGTCCCACCTTAGTATAACTGCTTTTCCGTTTGGTGTGGTGGCTCCGACTGGATATTATGGGACCAATTTCCCATACAATGAATGGTTTGATGGATGATTTTTTTGTAATGTATAATAGAGATGATAAGTGCTTTAACCTATAATTCAAAAATATACAAATATACTTATCTAACCCGGGTAATGTACTAACAATGTGATTTCTAATTATTTCTAATAGACAAATAATCATATAGATGAATTACTGATCAATAGAAAGATGCATTCATAGATAATGATTACTTTTTTTAAGAAATTAAACAATGTAATTATTAATAAAACATATCACATTCATAACAATTTATATCACTGACATATATCTTTAAATTATAACAATTCTAAATCTTCAGAAATGACATGATAAAGAATTATTTGAAGACCATACATACATCAATAATAGTAACTTTTAAAAGGAATGCTTCATCACATAAGGAAACAAGACAAAATAATAGTGATAAAAATACCACATGCATTTGAGTCTTGCCAATGCAAATAACACTCCGATTCCACTTTCTTATTTGAGAAAACTTCCAGGAGATACAAAAGTGCATGTCTTGAAAAAGTTTCTTCACAAAAATGTAGAACCTTGATCCACTACTACTAAAAATGTATTCAAAAGTACAAAAGTGTAACTTCTCAAATCATGTTTTTATGCAAATTAAGGACCCTTTCTTCCAAGACATGAAAGGGTTTAAATAATAAAATAAAAACTAATTGTTAATAAAAATCACTTTGAGCTGTTTGAAACTACAAACATGAAAATATGGGATTTGATTAATGAAAATAATAGTGTGGTAGCCTTTGAACTGATTCATTGTATCTACTTCTCCTCTTAGACTCACAGCTGACAAATTGAGAGAATTTCTCGAATTTCCAGAGAATGACTCAGCCTTGAATGTAGTTGACCTGTATATGTGGCATCTAAAAGCTCGGGAACCATGTGATTGACAACTTCAGCAAGGAATTTGGTGGCCATCTACTAGCTGTGTGGCTTGACTAGGAAGAACCAAAATGCATCCCAAGTCAAGTTTTGCACTTTTCTAATTTGTTCTTCTCTGCTTGCCAGATCTTGTCTCCATTGATTTTCTAGCTCATTTGCCTTTGAGAGCTTTCTTGGGGAGCAATCAGAGATCAAGTTAGCTCCATATAAGCTATCAATTACCAACTCGATCACACTGTTCATTGTAGCCTTGGCTCTAGAAGTAGCTCTTTTGGCCTTTATTAATTGTGATTCCCACTCTGAAAACAAGAATTCTTTGCATGATTCTTGGATTTTTGATATATTAACATCCATGCCTTCTTTTGAAATTTGCCAAGAGAGAAATTTTGTGACCTTATCATCTACATTTCCAAATTCTATCCTAGTGTCAACTACCTTTTCAATGAGTGATGCAGTGATGATGCACAATGGGTCAACCAAGGAGATTTTATGGCAAAGGATATTCAGTTGCCGAGATAAGGATTTAGTCACTTCCAGTGCTTCTTTCTTGAATTCATCAATATTTGGATAACCTTTGAATTTTTCTACCTGTAATTATAGTTGTGCAATTTGTTGTTCTTTGGCCTTCTTTTCCTGCTGAAGTGCCCCTTGAAGCTTGCTTAGTTCTTGAGACAACTTTTGTTGTTTCCGAAGAGCTTGCTGATTGGTCTTTTGTTTCTCTAGATTTAACTGTTGTTTTATTTGCTCATTCTATTGTTTTTTCTTGCTAGATGTTGCTCAAGCTGACCGATCTTCTGCTATTCCATTGTCATTTGCTCTTCACGTTGGGTGATCTTTAGATCATATTCCTTGATCAGTTGGCTAACTTTGGAGGCCTTGTCCGTTGTAGCGGTTGTATAGGCACCTGCATATTGAAATAACTTAGTTAAATCCTTTGAAGGATTAACTTATGAGTCTTTCCATACCACATTCATAAGTTCAACTTGAGGAGACGAGACTGTTCCCTGGTAAATTTTCCTCCTTTTCCTTTGTCTTTTGACCACAGCCCTATGCTATAGACTGTAAAATACATCCAGGGGTGGTATTTCCTCAACCTTCAATATAATCTCTTCAGAAGGATTCTCTAGAATTATTTCAATATCATGCTCAGTGTCAACTGTGCCAACTACCCCTTCAATTGTAATACTAGTAACAATAGGCTCCTGTGTTGCAGGCGATTTTGGTGTAATGATGTTTTGGGAGTCATTCTGGTTCTTGATCTGTTAATCGAATTGCTCCCATTCCTTGATGAAGTTGGCATAAATATGCACATTGGTATCTAGGAGCTCAATGTTCTTTTCATTTGTCTGCTCCTTTTCGGGAATCTTCTCAGTAGTGTGTTCTTCACTGTGGCCTTCTTGCTGCACCATAGGGGTAGTGGCCACTAAATCTAGAGGTAGTGTTTGTAACCTCTGTACCCTGAAATGCATAAACTTCTCTATCTCCCCTGCTCCCAATTTGATCCCTGATAGATGTTTTACCTATGAAAATGATTCAGCTGAAGCGAACAAGTCATCATAGTCATCTTTCTCACACTCAAATTTGGCAAGTTTCACCTAAGAGGTAAATTTGTAAGCCACTTCGTTTGGGTCATACTATCTCTTAGGGATGACTCCTAATTTTAGAATTTTTATCTTCTCTACCTCTTTCTCAGCATGTTTGAAATCATGCAGTGAGAAAGCAACACAGCGGAGGGGAAATGTAGGCCACATTTGTTTCTTGGACTCCCTCAAGTTCCTAGACATTCCTTGCTCCATTATCTGGTAAGCTATTTCTCTGGCCAATAGCTTATCAAGAATGTACAATGGGAGAACATGTGGATCTGTAAGGCTCCCAAAAAGTCTGACATCAGTGGAATTTTCTTCACCGAACCAATTTTCGATTGATGTTAGGTCAATACTGGCCTCATTGGATAACCGAGGAGCAGGTCTATTGAATATAGCCTGATGGACGGGTAAAACAAAACCATGGAAAATTCTATATATATGATCTTTATAATGGGCCTTCCACAAATACTTATGATAAATGTGAATAGGAGTTGGGTCTTGAGGAGTCCATTTCCAACCTAGAATGGGGAAGTCAGAATTGAAACAGATGGTATCCATAATGTAGGCACTTATATAGAATGGGGGTATTATCTGTGTAGTTACATACCTATTTATTCTATAATCGAGGATGTGGTTGGCCATTTTATCTGATGAAATGGTTACCAAATCCATGATAAAAGAGTTAATTGTTGCTTCCATTAAAGACACAATTTCTATGGAAAATCTAGCCGAATCAGAGGCTCCAAAGAGTCTACATATCATAGAACCAACATAGCAATAGGGAGATGCTAAGGAGTCCACGGAGTACATACCAAAGGATTCATGCTTATGCTTGTTTGGGAAATGTCTCCATTGCTTGATAGAGTCGGACTCTACATCGTTCTCCTTTGTGAAAGCTTCTAAAAATGCTTTGTGGTAATGTTTCTGTGGGTATGGAAAATGATACATCTTCTTGATATCTTCTTCCTTGAATGTCCTGAACATCCTTCCATCGGCTATATAGAATGTCTGTCGTTTATGTTGATACTCTCTATTACCCATCTCACCAGGTCATTGTATGGTAACACATTCGCACGGGCTGCTATTTTGTGGAGGAAGGAGATGGCTAAATCGTTAAGAGTATTTTCTGATTTATTAGTTGAACTAGTCATTGCTCCTTCTTCTTCAATTACGGTTGGCTCCTCAACTTCGAGTAGATTATATATTCCCTCCCACGAAGTCTTGCCAAGGCCTGAATAGGTAGTATCAGATATCAGTACCAACTTTGTTGGTTCATTTTTCGCTATGACGGAGACCTTTGCTTTCCGAGATTTCTTAGACATTTTTGTTGGACTGATGGTTTCAAATTCGCTCTGCAAAATGAAACAGATGGACATAATAGTGGACAAAAAATTGTTAAAAGCTAATACACAGTGCACAAGACTAACATCAATTAATCATAATAGATGCTACGAATCTATGATATATTAAGCCACCATGGATGAAATCCTTGAAGGATTCAACCATAACTACTTCTTAATGATTTACTCGTAAATTCAAATGTGAAAACTTAATGTCATGATAGTATGTCACATCACAAATTTAAAATAGTCTTTTTCAAGAATGGATATCGTGACTTTCTAATCAGCGATTAGCGATAATCGCATATCACAGATCGGGAGTTACAAGTGCCATGCTTAATTGGTTCCTCTACATGGTTGCAATTACGATTAGTGGTGAGCTAGCATGGGGAGGCGGCATGCTTTAAAATTAATAAATCGTTTAAATTTTCTTTATAATTGACTTATAACTTTAAGCTGCACATGTTCATAATATTTCATGTTTTGCCTTTATCGAGCACGCGCTATATGATAATGAAATCACATCAGAGGTTTTCCATGGAACACTTGGGATTTTCTTAATAAGTAGCGATATGCAATTTCTGATAGAGTTGTCGTGTTGGTGAATCTCAATGGAACACTTTAAGTCCACCGTTAAGATAAAGGATGTGCGCGATGCGACAATTCGCTTTTATAATTATTTCCATTGGTAAAAATCTTTGATAAGGTTTTATTATCGGATCAAATTTTCTTAAAAGTACTTCCATGGGTTCAAAAGCTTTGCAAATTGCGATTGTGATTTAATCTACCCTAAAAGAAAATTTTTATATAACCTATCATAAAAATTTATTTTCAAACATTTTATTGATTTTATTTATATTTTAGAGGGTACGCATTTCTTATTAAAGTCTTTTATGAATTTTTTTGAAATGGGGAGGGTTGTTGTATAGCACAACAATTGACGATTCACTGGGAGAAACAATTATCTCTGAAAAATAATGCAATATCTAAAACTTTCTTAGTCTGGAAACAATTGAGGATAAAGAAAACCATCTAAGAATAGCTAGACAAAAATTAACTTTGAACAAAATAACAATTTTTTGCAATTTCTTTTATAATCCCTTAAAAATAAAAGCATTTTTGGTTTCTTCAAGCTTTTATTGGTTGATAAAGATAAATTAGGGGGCTCCTCCAACTTAGCTTTTAAATTTACTCTTTTGTCATAGGTAGTTCCTCTACTACCAGTAGACATCTATAGTCTCGATAGGGTTACCTTTTGACCATCAGTCATTCATTTTCCCATCCATATAAGAGTATAACTTTCGAAAGATAAATCCATAAAGATGTGTTTACATATATATTTTTTGACTTTATATTTGTTTAATTTTTTAAGATAAAAAGCCATTGTCCTAGTTTGGGAGCTAGCTTGTAACAATGCCATTCACTAATTGTAATTGAACTAAACAAGCTGGCTCATGATGAGACCCCTTGTCTTATCATTATAAGCCATTACCCTATTTTGATATGTAGTCTTGGTAATGTCCGTTTAATTAGTTTCCTATGATCATGATAAGTAGGCATATGACAATACCTCTTATCTTTTATATTAGATATATTTTAGAATTACACTCTAAAAAATCACAAACTTAGTGGATGGGGTGAATGACTTTCTCCTTAAGAGTTTATGGATGACAATTTTAGAGTTATGGATGCTAAGTTTGGAAAAGTCTTTACCTTTTACAAATAACCGCTCTTAACTTTATAAAACTTAGAATGATTTACAGTATTTTCAAGGTTTTGAAAGATTTTACAAACTTTAAAGAGGTTCTCAGAGTTTCATGTTTTATTCAACTTTCAAAAAGTGTAATCATTTCCTTAAAATTTTCCACCTATTGAAAGCAAATATTCACAATATTATCTCAAAGACATTTTCAATAGTAAAAGGCCAATGGAAGACTATTTACACCATTATTTTCTAAAACAAACAAACTTGCATAAAGAATAGATACAGGTAAGAAGGGGTTACCTCCTTAAGAAAATAATTTCTTTAAGATAATTCCATTCACAGGAAGAGAATCTCTCCTTCCTGATAAATCTTGTAGTATGAACATTGATGAGCCTATTTTTTCAATGATTTGAAATGGTCCAAGCCACATCTTTTGAAACTTGGTATGTTTACCTTTTTCTTCATGTGCTTTGTCCCATTTCAACACGAGATCACCAATCTGTAATGTTTTTGAGATAGTTGAACTTGCATCAAAAGAATATTTAGTGACTTGTTGATGCTTAGCATGAATATTTTAGCCTTTTCTCTTTCTTCATCTAATTTCAGGATTTGATCAAATCTTCATTGGATAGAGGAAGAAGGATTTTCTTCAATAAATTGTATTAGGGCTAGAGATGGGAGTGCTAAATTTGAAGGTATTATAACCTCTTTCTCATACACTAAGTTAAAAGGAGAAGTAATTATTGAGGCCTTCTGAGTTATGTGATCTGCCCATAATGCAAATATTAAAGATTTTTGCTAATTATTTTGATTTTGATGAATAGTTCTTTTAATAATCTTAATGAGATTCTTGTTAGTTGACTCTGTCAAACTATTACCTTGAGGATAGTAATTTGTAGAATATTTTAATTTAAAACCTCTCTTAAGAGAAAAATCAACTATACTACTCCCAAAAAAATAAGATGCATTATAAAAAATAAGGGCATTAGGTACATCAAACCTAGTAATGATGAATTGATCAATGAATTCAGTGATTTCATCAATATTGGCTACCTTTAATGGAATTGCTTCCACCCATTTTGTGATGTAGTTCGTGGCTGTAAGGATGTATCTGTGTTGCTTGGAAGAATGTGGAACAATCTCTCCTATGATATGAAGTCCCCATTGTTCAAATGGTTGCTTAATGTATATTGGTTGTAAAGGAAAGTATGGTTTCCTTTGTCTCCCACTAGCAGTTTAGAATATCTTGCATTTCCTAACATAATCATGGGCATATTTAAACAAAGTGGGCCAATAATATCCACCATGTATTATTTTGTGAGCTGTAGTATCTCCTCGAAGATGTCCCCCTGCTGGACCATCATGTAATTCTTGTAAAACCATTTGTGCTTCAGTTTTTTCAAGGCATCTTATTAAAATTGAATCATAATTTCTCTAAATAGTACATCATCAATGATTTTGAAGTGTTTTTCTTTTAATCTTAAAGCACGTTTGTTTTTGTAACTGAAATTAGGGGGATCATATCCATTTTTCAAGTAAAAGATCAGATAAGCATACTACGATTCATAATTTATGATACCTACTTTGTTCACTTGAAGAGTCTTATCTGAATCTTCATGTTCTCGAATATTAGATGCTCCTGCTAATAACCTACAAAAACCTTTCTCTCTCACAATTTTCGATGGTTTAATATCAATATCATACTCCTGTAAAGTTGTTACCCAATTAGCTCTCTTTTCTCCTACTTCCCTTTGCACTAGCAATTGTCTCACTACGGAGAATGAGACTATTACTTTTGTGTGTGTTTTTAGGAGAAATGGTCTTAAGTGTTTGATAGATTTAGACACAGCAAAAGCTTTTTTTTCTACTTCTGAATAGTTGAGTTCAGCACCTTGTAAATTGCAACTAAGGAAAGGAATAGGTGGTTCTACTTGTTGATCATTGATTTGTGTTAAAACAACAACATAAGATGTTTTGGTGGCCAAAGTATACAAAATAAAATGATTAGAAAAATTGGGAGTATTCGATGTAGGAGCATTAATCATTGCTTGTTTGATTGAGTCAAAAGCTTCTTTTTCATTATGTTCCCATTTGAAAACTGAATTTTTCTTGATCATAGTTTGTAAAGGTAAGACTATATGAGAAAAATCAGGAACAAATCTACTTACAAAATTTATCTGTCCCAAAAATGATTGCATTGATTTCTTGTTATGTGGCAAAGGAATGTCAAAAATCTCTTTTATCCTGTCAGGATCAATATATATGCCATCTTTGGATACAATAAACCCTAAGAGTTTGCCTTCATTTAGAGCAAAGAATGATTTCTTGAGATTTAGAGAAATCCCAACCTTTTACATTGCTCAAAGATCTATTTTAAATCATGTAGCTGATTGGACTTTTTCTTGGGAAAGACAATTATGTCGTCTAAGTAAACAACAATTGACCTATTGATAAAAGCTTTGAAGGCTGTATCCACAGCTCGTTGGAAAGTACCTCCAGCATTTATCAAACCAAAAGGCATTTTATGATAAGCATATGTTCGCCATTTAGTTTTGAATGTAGTTTTTAGTCTATCATCTGGATGCACCAGTATCTGATTATATCCTGAAAAACCATCAAGAAAGGACATTAACTTTGAACCAGCTACTGATTTAAGTATTTGTTCCATTGTTGGTAATGGTAAATTACCTTCTTGACATGCCTTATTGAGATTTCTAAAATCTATGCAAATCCTAATATCATTGTTCCTTTTTCTTATAGGTATCAAGCTTGAAACCCATTTAGAATGTCTGATGGGGAAAATTATTTTAGCTTTGAGAAGTTTATTCAACTCTCTTTGATTTGACTTTCCAGATTTGGGTGAATTTTCCTTAACTGTTTTTGTACAAGTTTGTCATCAGAAATCATTGGAATTGTGTGTTGAATGATAGAAGTATCATAAGTTTTCAGATCTTTGTAATTCCAAGCAAAAACATTTTTGTATTTGTTTAATAATTTGACGAAAACAAATCTTTCTTAGAATGTGAGTTCAAGCCCTAGATTGAGATTTTGTGGTTTGGCCTCAGTGCCAAGATTTACTAATTTAAACCATAAAGTAGAACTTTGAAGTTCTGCATTAGTGACCTTTTTGAATCTATCTTTGATATCATAGAGATCATCTAGCCTGACCATAGATTTAGGAATATAATTATCATTTAGTCTTTGTATTAGCTGAAGATCATGATCGCTTTCATTGATAATCTAATCATCATAAGATTTTTCAGAAGTCAAGAAATTGAAGATGTCTTCATCATGATTAAATACCTACCAATTGGTGACATTGTTTGGGACAGATGGCTGAAAAATTAATTCAATTGAAAACCTATCTGGACTATAATCCTTAGATCAAAGGAGCTTAGAAGCAACATTAGCCAATAAATCAGTTGCTGCATTTTGAGATCTTGGAATAGGAGAAATGTTGAATGACAGAGAATGAATTGTGAGATCTTGAACAAGTGATTGATAATGTTTGAGATGTTATGAGAGACAATGGATAGTGTTCCTTACTTGTTTGGTGACAATTTTGGAATCACCAGATACTTTCAAATATTGAATATTCAGACCTATTGCGTTATAGAGCCCTTGAATCATGCCTCATGTTCCGCAGTGTTGTTGCTACACTCAAATTCTAGTTTACATGATAGCATAATTTTTTCCCCTTCTCGACTAACTCAAATACACCCTGCTCCTGCACCGTCATTCGATTTTGATCCATCAAAATATAAAGACCAAAATAAAGGCTTATCTACAGATTTATTTACAAGTTCATTAGAAATACTAACACATCTTGAGGTATTAGTATGAGATAAATTTTCAATTTGTGATGTGATACTATTAACATGAAAAGGCGATTGTTGAGCATTGAAATTTCCAAAGAATGACTCAGCTGAGTAATTTCTACGAATGTTGTTATTGAAAGCTACAGGTTGGTTTTCTTGTTCAAACTTTGTTAATGTATGAGTCATGTGCTTTTCCCAATCTATTTTGATTTGATTTGGTTTCCCTTTATAGGGAAGCCACATGTGAGACCAATAAATGGAAATGTAACCATGGTGTTTCTCAGACCAATCCCTACTTAGAAATAAACCATAAAACTCATGGATGTCAATAATCAATATATCAATTCTTTGAACTACTCTAGGATCAATTGATAACGTAATAGTAGCTGAATTAATCTCTCCTAAAACTTGAACTTTAGTCTGATCTAATTGAACAATATGAATTGCAGATTTCTGTCACTATATGTTTAATTTGAAGCAAACTGAGGTTGGAATTATGTTTGATGAAGCCCCTAAATCTATCAGACAGTTATGTAGATTTCTATTATAGATCTCATAAGTCAAGAGAAAAGGAGGAGTATGAGAATTATACCTATCTCCAATTAAAACATAATCAATAGCATCTACTTTATCTGATGGCAGCTTACCTGATCCTTTAGCTACCGTGGATAATACACTGGTTGGAAAAGGAGAATAAGGTACCTCATTCAATTCTTTTAGTAACAACTTCTGTTGATATTTGATGTTGCTAAGTTCATGTAAAGAAATATTTTCTCGAGTCTTCTTCATGCCTTCCACGATGTTATAATCCATAAAGTCAGAGACTACTAACATTTTAGGTTATGATGGAGGATTTGAGGATGATGGTTGATTTTGGGTAGGCACAACTAGATTTTTCTTCATGGGAGATTTGTTTTTAGCAACAGGGCTTGAATTTTTCTTCTTTGGATTTGTTTGAATAGGCTCTGCTATATTTTTACTTCTGGTATTTACTGGGAGAGCTTCTTGTTCACTTTCATTATCAGAGTTAGGCAAGATAAAGTCCCACATTCCATGACATTCAACTGTTTCATCTTCTTCCATTTCCTTCGATGACAAAACTATGTCTTCATATTCGTCATCATTTAAATTTGATTCTGCATTGGATATAGCATTAGGTGGTTTAGCGTCAGTTGAATGATTTCTTCTCAAATTTCTAAATGGTTTTTTAGTAGAAGTTTCAACTACCTGCTTTTTTATTTCCACCATTTCATTAGACATAGTTTTCAGAACCTTTTGTAAACCTTCCATGTCATATGGGTCTTTAACTACTTTCTTTTGTTTCATCTTTGAAAGTAACCTTTTTGGATTTTCTTTCTTCAAGAGCGTTTTTCTTCTCCAAAGCAATGATATGGTTTTCAACAACGATCTCTTCCTTCATATTTTCTGCTAATGTGAGTTTGGCAGCCCTATCAACGAACATGGCTATGTTTGAATGCAAGGCAAAGATATACCATTCACTTTGAACTTCTTCATTAGGCTTGGATGTTGCAGGAATTTTATTCAGTAGTTTATTAAATGGGGAGTTGAAGTCTTTGATGGGTTCCTTTGATTCAGATGTCAGATTGGAGAGATCATTAATCAAAGTCGTTGTGGACCTATCGTCTCCAAACTTGGTTAAAAAATTCTCTTGAAAAGCATCCCAGCTATTGATGGATCCTGGTGGTAACGAAAAATACCATGATCCAGCTGCTCCTTGTAAAGTATTTGGAAATAGTCTAAGAACAACGTCTTCTTTTGTTACCCCATTCAAGTTTATTGACAAGAAGTAATTTTTTATATGTTCTTTTGCTAATATACAAATGTCAATATTAAACTTTGGTAACCATCTTTCAGGGTGAGCTAGTAATTGACTCAAGGGTGCAAGCACTGTGATAGCTCCTAGATTGGTCCATGACCTTGGTTGAGGTTGTACCATTGTTATGCTAATTGGAGAAGAAGGTGAGGTGGAGGTTTAAAATGATTAGGTAGAGGATGTTAGAGTAACTATACCCTTTTAGACTATGATTTGGAGTTGTGAAATAGATGGATGACTTTGAAATGGTTTAGATGGAATGGATTATGATGAGGAAAGGATCTCACTGTTAGATCCTAAAGGTGTCTTTCTAGCTCTTTTTTAACTTGGAAAAGGAAATTTAGTTGGTGGAATACCAAACTTTTCACTCTGTGCCCTAGTAAGAGGCTACAATGTAATATATTGTGCAGTCACACTGCCTTCGGATAACACAGACTATTCTTGGGATATCAAAAACCCTTGGATTTTATGAATCAAGGACTGTACTTCAGTGGGTTCAAGAGAAGAATTTTCAGGTGTGTTTAAGTTTTCAGTAGTGGGTGTTGTGTTTTCCTTTTCAACTTCTCGCTTAAAAATAGGAGATCTAGAATACGAGGGAGAAGTTGGAGGAGATGGTGAGGGAGTTTTACTCTTAGAATGGCCTATGGATTTGGATTCACTCACCATTCATAGCTCAGGCCCTCCTTCTAGTGCTACAAATGTTGATACCTCTAAAATCCCAACACCAACATTGGGGATAACCACCTGGTCTACACCTTAGTACAACTCCTTTTTCGTTTGGTGTGGTAGCTCCAACTGGATATTATGGGGCCAGTTTCCCATATAATGAATGGTTTTATGGATGATTGTTTTATAATGTATAATAAAGATGATAAGTGCTTTAACCTATAACAAAAATATACAAATATACTTATATGATTTCTAATTATTTCTAATAGACAAATAATCATATAGATGAATTACTGCTCGATAGAAAGATGCATTCATAGATAATGATTACTTTGTTTAAGAAATTAAACAAATTGATTACTAATAAACATATCGCATTCATAACAATATATATCACTGACATATATCTTTAAAGTATAACAATTCTAAATATTCAGAAATGACATGATAAATAATTATTTGAAGAGCATACATACATCAACAATAGCAACTTTTAAAAGGAATGCTTCATCACATAAGGAAACAAGACAAAAGAATAGTGATAAAAATACCACATGCATTTGAGTCTTGCCAATGCAAATAACACTCTGATTCCACATTCTTTTTTGAGAAAACTTCCAAGAGATATAAAAGTGTAGGTCTTGAAAAATTTTCTTTACAAAAATGTAGAACCTTGATCCACTACTGCTAAAAATATATTCAAAAGTACACAAGTGTAACTTCTCAAATCAAGTATTTATGCAAATTGAGGACCCTTTCTTCCAAGACATGAAAGGGTTTAAATAATAAAATAAAAACTGAATGTCAATAAAAATCACTTTGATATGTTTGAAACTGCAAACACAAAAATCTGGGATTTGATTTATGAAAATAACAGTGTGATGGCCTTTGAACTGATTCATTGTATCTACTTCTCCTCTTGCACTCACAATTGACAAATTGAGAGCATTTTTCAAATTTCCGGAGGATGACTCAGCCTTGAATGTAGTTGGTCACCTGTATATGTGGCATCTGAAAGCTCGAAAACCATGTGATTGACAATGTCGGCAAGGCATTTGGTGGCCATCTGCTGGCTGTGTGGCTTGACTAGGAAGAACCAAAATGCATCCCAAGTCAAATGTTGCACTTTGCTGATTTGTTCTTCTCTGCTTGCCAGATTCTATCTCCATTGATTTTCTAGCGCTTTTTCCTTTGGGAGCTTTCCTGGGAGCAATCAGGGATCAATTTAGCTCCATATAAGCTATCATTTACCAACTTGGTCACACTGTTCATTGTAGCCCTGGCTCTGGAAGTAGCTCTTTCAGCCTTTATTAATTGTTATTCCCACTCCGAAAATAAGACTTCTTTGCGAGATTCTTGGATTTTTGGTAGATTAACAACCATGCCTTCTTCTAAACTTTGCCAAGAGAGAAATTTTGTGACCTTATCATCTGCGTTTTCAAATTCTAGCCTAGTGTCAACTACCTTTCAATGAGTGATACAGTGATGATGCACAATGGGTCAACCAATGATATTCTATGGCAAACAATATTTAGTTTATGAGATAAGGCTTTAGTCACTTCCAGGGCTTCTTTCTTGAATACATCAATCTTCTGATAACATTTGAATTTCTCTACCTGTAATTGCAACCATGCGATTTGTTCTTCTATGGCCTTCTTTTCCTGTTGAAGTGCCACTTGAAGCTTGCTGAGTTCTTGAGACAACTTTTGTTGTTTCTGGAGAGCCTGCTGATTGATATTTTGTTTCTCCAGATTTGACTATTCTTTCAGTTGCTCATTCTGTTGTTTTTGCTCTGCTAGCTATTGCTCAATTTGATGGATCTTCTGCTGTTCCAGTATCATTTGGTCTTGAAATTGGGTGATCTTTAGATCCTTTTCCTTGATTAGTTTAGTAACTTAGGAGGCCTTGTCCATTGTAGTGGTTGTATAGGCACCTGTTTATTGAGATAACTTAGTTAAATCCTCAGAAGTATTAACTTCTGAGTCTTTCCATACCACACTCATATGTTCAGCTTGAGGAGTTGAGAATGTTCCCTCGTTAATTTTCCTCCTTTTCCTCTATTTTTTTACCACAACCCTATGCTTCGAACTATAAAATACATCGAGTGGTAGTATTTCCTCAATCTTCAGTACAATATCTTAAGAAGGATTCTATGGAATCATTTTAATATCATGTTGAGTGTCAACTGTGCCGACTGCCCGTTCAGTTGTAATACTAGTAATAATACGCTCCTCTGTTGCGGGCGATTTTGGTGTAATGATGCTTTGGGAGTCATTCTGGTTCTTGATGTACTGATTGAATTGCTCCCATTCCTTGATTAAGTTGGCATCAATATGAACATTGGTATCTTGGAGATTGTTGGTCTTTTCATTTGTCTACTCCTTTTCGGGAATCTTCTCTGTAGTGTGTTCTTCAGTGTGGCCTTCTTACTGCAACATAGGGGTAGTGGCCAATAAATATAGAGGTAGTGTTTGTAACCTCTGTGTCCTGAACTGCATAAATTTCTCTATCTCCCGTGCTCCTAATTTGATCCCTGCTAGATGTTTTACCTATGAAAATGATTCAACTGAAGCGAACAAGTCATCATAGTCATCTTTTTCGTGCTCAAATTTGGCAAGTTTCACCTGAGAGGTAAAGTTGTAAGCCACTTCTTTTGGGTCATACTTTCTCTTAGGGATGATTACTAATTTCATAATTTTTATCTTCTATGCCTCTTTCTTAGCATGCTTGAAATCACACAATGAGTAAGTACCACATCGGAGGGGAAATGTAGCCCACATTTGTTTCTTGATCTCCTTGAGGTTCTTGGACATTCCTTGCTCCGTTATTTGGTAAGTTATTTCTTTGTCAAATGATTTATCAGGAATGTGCAATGGGAGAACATATGGATCTATAAGGCTCCCAAAAAGTCTAACATAGGTGAAATTTTCTTCATTGAACCAATTGTTGATTGATGTTAGGTCAATATTGGCCTCATCGCATAACCGAGGAGTAGGTTTGTTGAATATTGCCTAATGGACGGGTAAAAAAAAACCATGGAAAATTCTATATATATGATCTTTATAATGGGCCTTCCATAAATACTTATGATAAATGTGAATAGGAGTTGGGTCTTGAGGAGTCCATTTCTAACCTAGAATGGGGAAGTCAGAATTGAAACATATGGTATCCATAATGTAGGCGCTCATATAGAATGGGTGTATTATTTGGGTAGTTACATACCTATTTCTTCTATAATCAAGGATGTGGTTGGCCATTTTATCTGATAAAATGGTTGCCCAATCCATGATAAAAGAGTTAATCGCTACTTCCATTAAAGGCACCATTTCTATGCAAAATCTAGCCAAATCAGAGGTTCCAAAGAGTCTACATATCATAGCACCAGCATAGCAATAGGGAGATGCTAGGGAGTCGACGGAGTACATACCAGAGGATTCATGCTTATGCTTGTTTGGGAAATGTCTCCATTTCTTAATAGGGTCCGACTCTACATCATTCTCCTTGGCGAAAGCTTCTAAAAGTGCTTTGCTGTAATGTTTCTGGGGGTCTAGCAAATGATACATCGTCTTGATATCTTCTACCTTGAATGTCCCAAACAACCTTCCATCAACTATATAGAATGCTCTATCGGTTATGTTGATACTCTCTATTACCCATCTCACCAGGTCATTGTATGGTAACACTTTCGCATGGGCTGCTATTTTTTGAAGGAAGGAGCTAGCTAAATCGTTAAGAGTATTTTTTGATTTATCAGTTGAACTAGTTGTTGCTCCTTCTTCTTCAATTATGATTGGAACCTCGCCTTCGAGTAGATTATATATGCCCTCCCATGAAGTATTGCCAAGGCCTGAGCATGTAGTATCAGTTATCAGTACCAACTTTTTTGGTTCATCATTTTCTATGACAGGGACCTTTGCTTTTTGAGATTTCTTAGAATTTCCTGTTGGAATGATGATTTTAGATTCGCTCTGCAAAATGAAATAGATGGACGTAACAATGGAAACAAACTTGTTAAAATCCAATACACAATGCACAAGACTAACAACAATTAAGTGTAATAGATGCTATGGATCTATCATATATTAAGCCACCATGGATGAAATCCTTGAAGGATTCAAACATAACTGCTTCTTAATGATTTCCTCGTAACTTCCAACATGAAACTTTAATGTCATGATGGTATGTCGCATTGCAAATTTATAATGGTCCTTTCTTAGAATGGATATCATGACTTTCCGATTGACGATTAGGGATAGTCGCATATCGCAGATTGGGAGTTACAAGTGCCTTGCTTAAATGGTTCCTTTCTATGGTTGGGACTACGATCAGTGGTGAGCTGGCATGCTTTAAAATTGATAAATCATTTAAATTTTCTTTATAATTGACTTATAACTTTAAATCGCACACGTTTGTAATATTTAATGTTTTTCCTTTTCGAACGTGCACTATATGATAATGAAATTGCATCGGAAGATTTCAAAGGAGCTTTCGGGATGTGTCTTATGATTTTAGCGATGCATGCTTGTGATCAACTTATCACATCAGAGGTTTTCCATGGAACACTTGGGATGTTTTCTTAACGAGTAGCGATATGCGATTTCTGATAGAGTTGTCGCATCGGTGAATCTCAATGGAACACTTTAACCATTGAGATAAAGGATGTGCGCGATGTGACAATTCGCTTTTATAATTATTTCCATTGATAAAGCTTTTCGATAAGGTTTTATTATGACTCAAATTGGGTCGGATATTCTTAAAAGGAATTCTATGGGCTCAAAATTTTTTCAAATTGTGAATGCAATTTGACCTACCCTAAAAGAAAATTTTTATATAACCTATTATAAAAATTTATTTTCAAACGTTTTATTGGTTTTATTTATATTCTAAAGGGTGCCCATTTCTTATTAAAGTCTTTTATGAAATATTTTGAAATGGGGAGGGTTGTTGTATAGCAGAACACACAGCAAGCACACATGCACAACGTAAGTGGTCTACCTTTCTCACATTTGCTTGCATGTCACAATCAAGAGAATGCATACATTCGAAATCTGTACAGAGTGTAGCATAGCACCATGGCAAGTCCACAGAGCGCATGTCATGTACTTTCACTCATTTTTGTGTTGTGGACGCTTGTAAGCTTGGAGTGTATTTGTCTTCACTATTATATATTTCTTGTTTGATGGTTCGCATAGATGTCCTGTTCATGAACCATTCCTTCACCAACATGGGTTGACCAATGCCTTGATGGCTACATTCGAAATATCACTTCATGTAATTAGGCTCATGCACTGTTAGCTTAGGAGTAGGAGTAATGTTTGCTTTTGAGTTGTTTGCTTACATGCATGTTTGCTTATTTCCTTGTGTGTTTGTTTTTTTGCTTGTTTATTTTCTTAATCACTTTTCTTTCGCATTTGTTTCTGCTTCTACTTTGTTTTCTATTTGTTTTCTTTTTTTGCACTCGTAGGTTAGTTTCACATGAAACCATATATGACTCTTGGAACGAGTTGGGTAAAGTACAAGAGGCCTTGTGCAGCTATCACTACTTGGTTATATATCATCATGCCTCTATATGAACAACTTATTACTTTTAGTCCATGATACGTCAATGGAAAATACATATTGTTCAAAGTGAAACTTGGTGAAAACACAATGCTTGCATGCTAACTAGTGTCACCTACTCTAGTCGGTAGTTTTTGGGTTAACCATTGTCAGCTTAGACAAGTAGAGTAAGGTGAGGGGGGAAACCTTAACAAGCATGTCAGAGGTATACATAAACTACTTCTATGAAGGAAAAGCCTCTTTTTATCTCAATAAGATAGGATCCCTCTTTCGCCTCTGAAATGAATAAGTGTGATGCAAATTTATGAAGATGAAAAATGAAAAATGAATTAGACTAAAGAATAGAAAGCCTTCCTGCGCAAAGAGGTGATGCAAGAAACTCTGTTGAGGTACTCACCAGGTTCACTGGAAGAGAAGCCACGCTTGTGTTCCTGCCTAACTCCACCGGGGTACTTTCAAGGCCTCATGGCAGCAAAGCAACACTAGAGATAAAACTAAGACTCTGACAACCATACTAGTTGTGTATCATATACTCCTCAACCCCAATCGTAACAACTGTGGTGGATTGGATTGGAATGTGTGTTGACCAACAAAGGACTTCGCAGATGCTACATCTTACAATCAAGTAGTGCAGAAACAAAGATTAATTGAGAATTGAATAATACTTCCGAAGGTGTTAGACTTGCTTTTCATGAACAAGGTCCATTCAGAGAGATGGAGTTTTACCAGTGTGTCGCCAAGTGTTATGGCGGCTACAACCACCCTCCAAAATATTTCCTTAGCTTTGTTTTGGAGCCTCCCTACCAACCTTTCACAACAACATGTCTTGTCTTATCAAGTACACAATCTTCAATGATTTTCTTGCAGAATGAAAATCTGTCCTTCAAAGCCTGTTGCATCCCCCTCACAGGTTGTTTCACCAGACCTGGTCCAGCTACAGGCTGAGGAACTCCCTCAATAAATTGCACAGTTCTGGAGGGAAACCAACCCTCCCTCTAGAAATTGCACAATTCTATCTAGTAGCTTACTGGGCTTTAAAATTGCACAAATTTGTCTATCACTATTCACTGAGAAACTTGCGTAATGCCTCCCAGCAGGGCTGCTCAGCCCAGAAATTGCATAATTCTGGGAAGAAATCAGCTGCTCTGCCCAGAAATTATACAATCCCTCTGGGCAGCCAGCCCAGCTCCCTACCAGAAGTGCGCATTTTTTCCTCCCAGCTAATCACACTATTGCATGTGTAGTTGAGTTGAATAGTTCCCTCTGGGACCAAGCAAAACTAATTTTCATGCATGGGTTGCTTCTCCCAAGGCAGCATGCAAAGGTATCCCTTGACTCAGGGATCTACTTTTAGCATTTGGAGGTTGCATGCCAGGATCATTTCAGAAACCTCCCATCAAGTGTCACTTTTTCCTAGATTTGTGGCATGCCTGTCACATCTTTGATTTTATCAAAACTCATGAACCGGATGCCTTAAAGCTCTTTCCTCACATTGATATTGCAGCTCTGACATCGCACAATGCATCTAGGATTCATCGGCACATTCAACTCAGGTTTTTTGGTGTAAGCCTGCCTTCCATGTCTTATGTTGCATTTCTATCGCATTTTGTGTTTCGCTTTATGTAAGTGTTGTCTTCTTGATTTCAGTGAGCACTTGCTATCATTTACATGCATACTAGCTTGTACTAGCACCGTTTCAATTTTTGTTAACATCTCACTGCTCTCGCATGCATGACACTATTTTTCACAAACGATTGTCATTGCGGTGACTCGCTTCACACACATGCATGCTTTCCACGTTTTTGGAATCCTGCACTTGTCGTTTGCATGAATTATCATTCACTCTTTTTTGCACTCATTTCATCATGCATTCACATTTCTCATGTTTTCAGTCACCCGTCGGCCACAATGGGCTGCCTTGGCCCAGACCATGCCTTGCCCAACTAGCATTGTGCATTCCCGGAAGCGAAGAATCGGCCTTCCCTCTAGAAATTATGAAAGTCTAGCCAAGCGCTGACCTCTAGGCATGCATTGCGCAATTCATGGAGGCAGTGTCCTATTAGCCCCAGAAACTATGCAATGCAATTTGATGGTTGCATGTCACTGATGAATAAAATTGGGCATTAAGAAATTTCAGTCCTCAATAGGCCAGGCTGGACTATGCATTCTATAGTTCCAACAATCAACTAGCCTAATGACAACCCAGACTATACCTTGCTCAGTTTTCATAGTCAGTCTCTTGAACTCCCAGCAGAAATTGTGCAACCTTCATGATCAGTCACACAAGTATGTTGCAAGTCAGTTCTCAACTTCCGTTTCATTTTCGACTGACTGATTGATTTCCATGAGTGTTCCCATGTCTCCAAGTATCACAGGTATTCATCTGCCTCTTAGCAACATAGGTACAATGGTTTCCAGGAGAGCAGAGTCGAAGACATCGTTCAGAGCACACTTGGGGATGCAGTTGAACAAGTTTCTATGAACTTGCCTACCCACGAAGACATCAAGGTGTTCATAGACAAGGACATCAGGGTATGAAGACAATGACATCATAGAAAGAAACACCATGAAAAATAGCTAAAGGAAGCACACCAGATGCAATGAATGAAAGAGGAAGGTTGTTGACAACACAAAGGTGGAACACAGTTGCGAGCTCAAGAAGATCCACTTGTGGGGAAAGCAACTTTGGAGACTCAATCTATGAGGTGACGATGTGACATGAAGATTGCATGAAGATAGAGAATGGAACAAAAAAGGATTTGCATGTGTTGAAGCAACAACTCAAGGAAGAACATGAGTTGCATAGATGAGAGAATGAGTTGCAGTAGGAACAAGTACAGCAACGGGCACAACATGCACTCACGGATGAAATTGCACCTGTATAAGTTATAGATCCATCCTAGCAGCTGGCACGGAGCAAACATGGTGAGCAGTGTTGTTGATCGCATTCAAGGGAATTCAACAACATGCATATCGTTGTGCACATGCATGCGATCCCACCCATTCGACACAGTCACCAAGGCAAAGACAAGAAGAAAGTCGAACTTGAGCTGAACATGCAGTTGACAGTTGATACACATGACCACTAGCACACACTAGAAGATCAGCACAGACACTATGCATCATTGTGTTTCCGATTTTGCCGCACCCAAGAAGACCATGCACATGCTAGCAAACAAGATCGATGGACGAGCCACACCAATGCACCCAGATGCAATAGAGGCGAGAGTTCGCTTGAGCAAGATGTCACCATGAAGCACATGCACACCATCATGGATGACCAAGCTTGGCATCAGCTCACCACCTTCACCATCAAGAGCATGTCAAAGATTTGGTCTCACCACAATGGACTGAGTGTAAGTGATGTTTTGCATGGATTTCTCAAGCCATTTTGTCTCACATGGGAACATGCGCATTGTAATGTAACGTCTTTTCTTGTGGAAGTTCAAGTGCCAATAGTTGGATGAATACTCATAAAGTATATGAAGAGTCATGAGGGTAGATGAACTATCACAAAGGGGAATGTCAAGGGTCACCCCACCCTTTGCTATAAATATAACCTCATAACTCACTGTAAAGGCTTTTGGTCTGCCAAGTTTTCGATAGGACTATCTTAGAGAGATCTTGGACAGTATTGTAATGAGCCTTGGCTTCTCCACTACATAGAGCTAGTATATCTCTTTGGAGGAGCTGGTGGTTGTGGCTGTAATGTTCCGCTGTTGGAACTAGTGATTAGACATGGATGTATTGTATGACTGAAACTTACACTTATTAATATAATAGAGGCAACACATTTTATGCATATGTTGTATTGTTTTCTATGCTATCTGGTTTAATCTAAATGATATATGTATTTTTTTGCTTACACATGTATGTATGGAATTTTCTATGTATGTATGTCTGAATCTTTTTGAAATGTGTTGTTGGTTTAACCATCACTTCGGATTGCTAGCTAACTTGTCTTCCATGTTATGATGCATCTTTGCTCGTGTGTTCCCTTCTTAACTCTGTGCTATCACAGGTTTCCAAGGGGTGCACTCATCTCAACCGTTGTGTGTTTGAACCTCTCATGCACCTTCCTTGGCTTGTTGCACTATCACACCCTTGCTACCAATACTGACATCTTACTTACCTCTCTGCAAAATCACAGTCAAGGCATTACTGTACGACCCACTACTGGGACTCCTACACCAAATGGTCTAAGGTCTAATTGGGACTTCTTACCAGGGAGACCCCCTTACATGTTGATGGGTCCAGCACCATCAACATAATTCTTCCTTCTGAGACATCACTACAATCATAATTTTATGGCTTTTCCAATAAGCCCATTGCTATGATGATTCTCTACTTAAGTCTTGAAGCTATCGTAGGAATCCTTCCTCCTGAACAATCACTATAATAATGATTTTATGGCTTCTCCAATAAGCTTGATACTATGATAATTTTCTACATGACGCCCACAACTATCTTGAGATTCCTCCTAGGCCATCACTACAAACATTTGCTGTAACAAGCATCTAATACTATCTGGTTGACATCAATGCCAACACTCCTACCAATAGTTAGGCAAAGCCAGCTTCCCAACACATCTCCCCAGCATGACTGTTGACATCAATGCCAAGACACTTGCAGACACCTTCACCAGGCCACTAGCCATTGAGACAGTATCAACTGTCCAACAATCTCCCCCTTTGGAATTGATGGAAACACTCCATCCTACTCTTCATGTCATGGCTTCTCCCCCTTTGAAATCAATTGAAAGGGGCTACAAACTTTTTTTCTCTCACTGTAGTCACCACTCACCTCATACAATCATTGACTATGAGGACAAGAGCATAGTTGTCTTCAAAGACATCTCTGCCAAGGCAAGTGTTGTTGCTACTCCATAAACTAGACAATAATGATATGCTCCCCTTGAACATATACTAGCTTTGATTCGTCCTTCCAGTTTTGGAATTTTAATGGCTGCTTGACTGAGCATTCTATCCAACAATGTATCTTTTGTATAAAAAAAATTGATGCTTATTTCACTATGCATGGTATTGATGTTGTTGGAAATACCAAGTCATACTGATGCATTTCTTAGCCTTATCTATTGTTGATGCTTCTTCCGAGACTATGCTCACTTATTTGAGCATCTCCCCTACTCCCCTTGAGATCATTCTCATAGATAGGGATTCTTTCACAACTCATCCCAATTGCATAAAGAAGGATATGATACAAATGGAACATTGTACTAGGAAAACTATGTTATTTATTTTCTCAGAAAGAAATGTCCATTTGCACACTTGGTCACTCAATCATGAGCCCATCACAAACAATTAACATAGCGACACCAGTTGATAGTTAAATGACATAAAAAAGCTTCTTCCAACCGTGTTTCATGAACACGTGACAGTTATGCATAATCAAACTTACAACTTAAATTAAATAAGAGTATTTCACCAAAGATGCAAACCTTTCATTTCCTTAGCAATCCTCCTTTCTAAGGTTTCCCATGTTGCTTGCTACTGCTTATCAAAAGAAGCTCCCCCTAAGCCAATTCTCCTTGATTTCCTCCAAATCTATCTCACCTTTTCTTGTAAACTGACCCTTTGGACCTAACAAGACTATGAGCTTCTTGTCTTTCCACACTTCCACTGCAGCCCATCTTCTTCCAACAACAAAAGTTACCATTGTGTACTACTCATGCTTGTTGTGCTCCACCTTCATCAATCATATGTGCCATTTTGTTCATTCTTCATGGCCTCCTGCATCTAACTTACCTGACCTCCCTTAAGGTCCTTCTCTTCCTTCATTGAAGATAAATAGAGGATACACTCCCCTTGATTAGATCATCCTCCTTCTTCCTCCAAACCTTTAAAGGTCAAGTTCTACCAATGGCATTCCCTCCTTGCTTCTTCTTTACCCCTGTTTGGGTCTTCTCTCAACTGCACTTAGGTAGAGGAAATTTTTCACTCAACTCCTCTTTCTTCACCAAATCCACTTGGAGCCTCTCTTCCTTTCAGAAGGGTTTGCTACAATAGTAGGAGGATTACTCTTTTTATTTCTTCCTCATCTATGAACCTTTCTCTATTGATACAGAGCATTGAAGATATATGAATATGTTTCTACTCTATTCTTTCTCCTTGTCTTCAAATTCTAATCTACTGCATTTGCATGCACATGTTGAGAAGCATTTCATTTCTTCTCATTTCTGTAGTCAGCTCTCTTGTGCCCAAGGTTTCCACCATTGGAGCATTCAACATGGCTTAAGACTGGGGCATAGAAGTTACCCTTTTTGTCAAATCTTTTTCAAAACTCCTCTCATGGCCAAGTTTCCTACTCCCAATCATTTTGTGCATTCTTTGGTTGCTTCCACTCAACACATTTTGTTTCCTTGCATGCCATCTACAATCTATGGCTCTATGTCCAAAATTATTCCAAGAAAAACAATATCCATAAAAAGGCTTTTGTTGAGAGAGATTACCTTTTATTTGTAGGCTTTGTCCTTGAGGAGGTGGGGTTTTCTGCTAGCCCTTCTCGTGCCTTCTATGAAAAAATAATTTTTATCATGCACTCTCCCCTGTAGTTTCATTGCCCTCTTCTGCTACACTTTATGTTGTTGGTTCTTATCCTTTTCCTGCTGCCTTTTCCTACCTTGTTGTTGTTGATTCTCTCTTTGTTGTTGCTACTGTCCAACAACCTTTATTTCCTTTTGTTTGGAATCTTGGACTCCCATCAGCTTCAGATATCGTGACGAATCTTTATATGAATTTTTTAAGTCATGTATCAATGGGACTACCTCATCTTGTAGTCTCTCGCAACAAGCCTCCTTTATACTCAGCTGAAGGGTTAACCTCCTAGTCAAACTGCTAGCCTCGTCTTGTTGAGCAATTAGTTCAACTATTGTTTTCCTCAACTTCTCATTCTCAATCTCATACACTTCCATTTGCTTCTCTTTCTTGATATTTTCCTCTGATAGGTCCTTGATCTCTTTTAGACTAGAGATCAACTTCTTTATAGAAAAGATTGTTTCATTTAGATCCTTCTCTTCTTTGTCAGAGGTGCTAGCTAATTTATGAGAGATATCTAAGCCCATCTCTATCTTCATGGAGTATTCCATATGTCTAAGGGTTCTTCCTTCTTTTTCATCTGAAGACCCCTTATTTGTTATTGCTACTAGACTGAATCTATCTTCATTACTGCTAGATGCATGTATGTATCTATCCTCACCATGAACATCTAGATAATGAATGACCTAATTCTCTACATTTATCACAAGGCAATAACATACCTTCTTAACAGCATGGTCTCTCTTCTAACACTTCCACCTCATCAACGAAATTGTGACAAGAAAAAACTTCTCCACTTTTTCATTCATTGCGAGAGGAGAACAACTCCTCAGCCTCTTCTCAAGCCACATGGATATCTACACTATGCAGACATTCCAGACTACCCATCAGATATGTTGCTAACTTACAATTATTCACTTTTTCAACATCCATCTTAGATAGCCCTCTCATGATGACCTCATTGGATTTTACATTCTGCTCATTCTTCTCTCTATACTGAACATAGCTCCGCATGTCAACATTCAAGGCCAGTAAATATTTCATCATTAAAAGCTCCTAGACATCATAATCGATCCCACGGTCTGATTCATTTAAGGATAGAATTCCTGTTGTTGTTAGCCAAACTTTATTAGCCATTGTTTCCCTTTCATCTACCTTCTAGCGATTAAGCTATTTCTGAAGGAACTTGGCTATGATACCAATTCTTGGAAACAATGTTATTACTGAGAGGGGGGTGAATTAGTATTAAGACTAGTTTTAAATTCTTTATGCCAATTTACTTTTTCATATTTAACATGGCATTCATCCATATAATGAGCAACAATATATATAATGTGGCAGCAACATAAAATCAACATCCAAGCAAACAAACCATAAGCATCATACACATTAGACACAATATTTTTCACATGGAAACCCTTGTAGGGAAAAACCACCAAGGTTGTTCTTGTTATTGATGTAAATAGGAGCACCTACTCTATTACATCAATATTCTTGTGAGCACCCACTCACAGGAAGAAACATCTCCCTTTGATTTGTTTGCTAGCAGTAACTAGCAGGAAGCACCAAATCCCTCTATCTATAGACACCTATCTAGCTTACCAGAAGCACCATATGAGGCACCGACCTCATGGATTTTTTACAAGAACCAAAATGTAGCTCCTAGGATTTATGAAAGAACCAACATGCAGGAGGCATTGACCCCTAAGCCTTCTCAAGCTCAACTAGAGATGGAAGCACCAAATTCTTAATTTTAGGCACCAACCCACATTCAAATAAGAATTGGTTGTCCTCTGTGATTTGGCAGTAATTCTGCCTAATCTCAAATTTGATTTCTGCTCATTCTACTTCTCTTTGCATCTCTCCACATCATCTTTTAATAGCTCTTTGATCTGTTCAGCATTAGTAACTCTTAGTCCTCTTCTCTCAGCATTGCTTCTTACATCACAAACACAATTCTTTGTTTTCTTCTCTCTAAGGCATACAACCAACATTATTCACACAGCTCAGGAAACTTCCACCATTAACATAGAGCACAAGATCTTTAGCCTCACACACAGAGTGTTGCTCTTGGGGTCTTTTATTTTCTTCTACTTAGGCACATGCGGCCTTTACACATAAAAATGGCTCTTGCACAATCTCTCGTAATAGTTTGCTTACTCATAGCTCTTTCCTCTTGGCGTTATGGCTACCATATTGTATTCGCTTGCTGCGCAACATAGCACATGTTTTATTTTCTCTATAGTTCACCTCAATTGATGTTTCCATACTGTTGATGCTACCACATATCCTTAGGCATCACTCGCAATTTACTTCAGCATGGCCTCTTCATGATGTTGTTGTGTCTGCCACTACCTAGACCACCTACATACTCAACTTGGGCACAATCCCCTACGACAACAACTATCCCATCATTGAGACTCACCATGCACTTCAACGCTCACAGAGCTTGACATTAATCAAGCATGGCTTGTTTGTACATTAGGCATGACATCGTTGTTCTTCATTTATTTCAAAGCATGCAACAAATCTCTTCAGAAACCACTTCCATTGTTCGACAGTCAAACCCACACCTACCAACCCATACATCCCTAAATACTCTGTATCATGCTCTATCAAAGGAAAAATACACTATAGAGCACTATCAGAGCCTTCTACATATCAAGACTTTTATACTTTAAAAAATGTTCAAAGCAGCGAATTCTGATTAGTCTTGTCCCTTCTTGTTCTAGCCTCTTTTTAGAATTACTTTCATAGGGCCGAGGGCTATGACCAAGTGCTAAGACCTGAGGCACTATGTCCTTTAGACTCTGCCAGGAACATTTCTCCTCCATTAGAGCTCTACTCCTTTGGTTTCTTATTACGCTCATAACCATGTGCTAACACATATTGGAGCCCCTTATTGTCATTTTTCATTTGTGCCACATGAGCCAATACCACTTCATCATTGATCATTAATTTCTGATTGCCGACATGGCGTCATTACCTACCACATGGTGCTTTCTAACCAGTGACAGGTGTTACTCGGATATGGCCCATTCATCCATCCAAAACCCCAAAATCGCCTGACACGTGTCCCTCCATATCGTGATTTCATGCTAATGTTAGCAACCTCTTCACATTATCAGAACCAATCAAACACTGCCTTATGTCCTCATCGGAGCTTCTATAATGCTTCCATCTATCCTTTTTAGAGAAAACTAGGCATCCTAGAGGAGAGAGAAAGAGCCTTGCCCTTCTTAGTTGTGTAGTGTTTTTCTTTGTAAAGACATTTTCAGATCTCCTGGCAATTTAACACTAGAGGCCTCAATCCCAGTGTCGCTTTCGAGACATAAAACACCGATCGCTGATGCACCACTTTGTGCCGACTGTCGGGACCTATGATACATGATATGAAAAAATTCATATCGCAACTTGTTGTTATGCTACACCCCTGATTCTCCAATCTTCGATCTCCGATATGTTGGGACCTCTTACTGGAAACTTGTCACACAGACACTAGAAGTTCTATTTTGAAGGGGAAAAAATTCAACTGACTCTAACTTTCGAACCACAAATCCATTTTTGGACTTCCACATACTATTGGAAAGCTCTTCCAGAGAACTTTCCAATGAAAGAAGTCTAATTAGCCATTGATTCCATCTACATCCTCAAAATGTGACTCCAAGGTCACTGCCTAACTTCTGCTCCTTGAATCTTTAGACACTTGAGATCACACCCACCATGGTGATCCTTTGCATGAAGCCTATTTCTACCTTAAGATTCCATCCTAATTAGCATAATAGTTTATCATTTTATCGATTTTCGAATAGATTTGCTGCTATGATGATTCTCTACTTAAGGCTTGCAACTATTATAGGAATCCTTCCTCTTGAGCCAACACTATAATCATCATTCTATGGATTCTCCAATAAGTCTGTTGCTATGATGATTCTCTACTTAAGGCTTGCAACTATCATAGGAATCCTTCCTCCTAAGCCATCACTATAATGATCATTTTATGGCTTCTCCAATAATCCTGTTACTATGATGATTCTGTACATGAAGCCCACAACTACCTTGAGATTCCTCCTAGGCCATCACTACCAACATCTGTTGCAACAAGAATATAATATTATATGATTGAAATCAATACAAACACTCCTACCAATAGTTAGGTAATGCCAACTTCCCAACACATCTCCTTAGCATGATTTTTGCCATCAATTCCAAGACACTTGCAAATGCCTTCACTAGGTGATTAGCCATCCAGACAATGGAAACTGTCAAACACGGCTTGAGTTAGATGATGAGTGAATAAAAATAATTTTGTCGGCGAATGGAACTGGTCAAATAAAATCTCTGGTTATGTGTAGTGGGCATAGGTAATAAATTGGGAATTCAATGTATATTGGCCAAGTCAATTTTCTAGATTTTAAAATATTTTTTAAATTTACAATTACGTTTTTCTAGATTTCAAAATATTTCTTTAATTTAAAATCAACTTAAGTTTTTAATACTACCTCTCATCCTATCTTGAGCTAGTTGATGGGTGGGATATGAGCCACTATATAAAGGCTTTTCCTTTTCATGCTATGAAAATATATAATGACGGGTGGCATATTTGTTTGTGAGCATGCAGACAATCATACATTTTATTCATGGTTAAATATTGGACAAAATGGGTGATCAATACCCATGTTGCTATTTAACATTGAATGTTGCAATGGGGGGTTTTTTTTCTTGGTATAAATATTGAAAAATGGCATGTTATCCTCCACAATATCCCAAGGTTGTGAAAGGAGATTGAAGGAGGTAACCTCAAACCACTTATGGTTCAACAGCTAGCCCCACTAAACCAAAGAGGGATCTCTCTATGAATTCACAACCAATGATGACTAGAATGGGAAAAGATGTTAGGCTAGATATGTTCAGCACATGTAGGGTTTTGACAGTTTTAGGGTTTTACTAGATTAGGAGGGAAAAACAAGGAACTAGGTCAAAAGATCAAATCGTTCATCTGCAGGAGATATAAAGGATGAGGGTAGTTATGTTTTGTTATACTTAAGGGTTTTTGTCGATGTAGTGTAGGGTGGAAAAACAAAGATCAAAATGAGAATGGAAAGCATGAATTCATTTATCAAAAGACAAGAGACATAAACATGAAGTTCTTCACAAAACATAGCTTAAAACTAAGGATTTTGTTTATAACCTTTAAGGAAAATCATCGAAAAGCATAAGCATGGAAAGAGAATGGTATTATCATTCATATAAGACTATAAATGAGAGAAAACATTATCACAAACTCACAACACAATAATTCCTGAATAATAGCTACAACTGTCCTTTGAATTTCTGCAAAAGTAATGAAGTACAAGCTCCACGAGTTCTACTCGCTGATGTCCAACTTGTTCTATGACTGAAAACTAGAAACCTATAGAGAAAAATATTTTTACCCCTATCTTAGGGTCGAATCCTTATGTTTAGGAACTGATTATATGAGGTGTTCAACAAAACCCTAATGTCTAGGGAGGTTAAAAGAAATCCTCCAATTAAACTTTGATTGAACTGCCCTAATAAATGAGACCTAAGTTTACATTAAAAAAATAAAAAATAACAAGCTTATTTACCCTTCATTACATCATAATTACATCCAAGTTAAGTAATTACATCATAAAAACTAGAATCTAGCTGATAAAAGTGAGAAAAAGTAATTACAGGCAAAAGCGTAGCAATTTCAGGCAAAAGTGCAGCGTGCCAAGAGAAAGCGCAATGAATTTGATAGAATTGATTTTTGGAGGCCTTCCCAAGGTCCAAATCAGGATCTTGATGGCTCATTAGAAAGTTGTGGATGTCTTCTACATGATGGAATCTTTAAGAGCTAAAAAATGTTTCTTCTAGCCCTCCAACACTTCTTTATCCCAGAGGTACTCTCTATTCACACCTAATCACAGGGATTGGGTGAACAACTGTAATTAGTGTAAATAAATAATAGAGGAAATGGAGAGTCATTGGGAGGTGAAACTGAACAGTGACTCCCTCTTGTATATGCCAATTAACAACCTAAATTAATAATGCAATCTCATTTTTGAGGAGTTATCTCTTGGCCTGACACTCTCAAAAGCGATGCGAGCTCTTCAAAAAGAGGGCAGAGAGGTGTTTTTTGTGTAGTTTTCAGCCTTTTCAACCTACCAGAACATGCTGAAAATTTTCTCCAAAGGTCTAGAAGAGATGTACAAGTGATGAGGAATCCAAATATGCAAACAAAATTCCATTTGGATCTCCCCATCAAAAGTGCAACGTGGGGCACACTACGTTTTTGACCTAGTGACTGTCTCAACAATTTCCAAAAATTCACCAAAAAATAAAACTTCTCCAAATCTATTCAAAATTTGTCAAGAGCTGCTCGATGAAGTCCTAAAATGGTATGCTATGCTATGTGGGAAGAACCCACATGAAAATCCAACCTAGCCTTCTCTTTTGGCGTGCTTAGGGTTTCCTTGAATTTTTCCTTCAATTGCTTGATCTTGACTTTGGAGACTCGATACCTTGTGCAGTAATCATAAACCATGCATATTTACAAATTATTATCTCTGTTGGCCCTCGTAAGAATATTTTCCAAATGTCAGTTCACATTATCCAGCCAAAAATCACTATTTTCATTGATTTATACTACAATTAGGTCAATTGTAGACATTTTCTCTCTTTATTGTTGAAGTGCCCTTTTGAGGCCTCTAGTCCTTCGCCTCTTTCGTATCACCTTCTATTGATCATCAGAATCATCTGTACAACTACTGATTTTCCCTTTGCATCTTCCCAATGCTTATCCAAGAGTAATTGATTTACCTTCAATTGCCCATTCTCTTGATGTAGGAATCAAATCATGAAATGGGCCTTAGACAAGCTATCCTTAAGATCTTTAATCTCAAAATATTTCTCCATGATAACCTCCTCTACTATATTATGCTCTTCATCAACCTCCAATTCTACTATATTGGTGTCAACATGGAATGGCTCTTCATCTTGCAAAGTTGCTTCATATTGTGATGGTGATCCCTTTTCTACAGATGTAAGCTTGGCCCCTTCCATAGTGTGTGGATCAAACACAAGCCTCCTTCCTCTCTAATATGTTTGAGTTACCTCAGGACTAAGTGTCCTCTTGACTGCAACTCAGATAGATGAGCCAATCTCCATATGCTTGGATGATGTTGATCGTGTAGTTTGGCCTGTAGATTGACTAGCAGAAGACAAAGAGGAAGTTGACTGAATGATTGTCTCCCAAGTGATGTTCTTTTGTGCAAGTTGATATAATATATTGATTTTGATGAGGACATGGTGAAAAAGGTTGGTTTGATGATCACTTTACTTATGTTGCACCTTCTCTGCCATTTTAGCCAAGCTCTTGTAGAGGTAGTAGGGTAGGTTAAGTGATTTTACCCTTGTGAAATGTGTGAGAAGTCTAACATGATATTTGTACAATCTATAAAATCTTCCCTCACATGTAAGATACTTCATAATGATCTTCATCAATGGAGAAAATTTCTCAAGGAGTCATCCAAAAGGAAAAACCTTCTTAATCATGTGCTTATAGTGACCATTGATGAAGGATTGGTAGTTTTTCACATCGAAGTCCAAACTCTTAAACCATTTTTCTCCACTCTTTCATATCCCTGTGGATGCTGCTATTGATTTAGTAGAAATGGTGAAACTAACCCCTGCGACAATGAACTTACATCTACTAATATTAGTGGAAAACACATTGGTCAACTTGGCATGATACTTGGCCTATTTAACTTGCTCACAGAACACTAAACACCCTACATTATGAAAGCATTGCTTGGACAGTGGGGAGGACATCAGCTCATGAGTGTTGAGTAGTTCATACCTTGAAATTTGGCATGCATTATTATAGGATTTATTTTCTTCCTCCATTTTGATAGTGTGCAAGAGAAAACCCTATTTGGAAAAATAGGCGAAGTGACTGAGGGGAAAGGGTCCGAAAGGGAAAAATATAATCCTAACCCTAAAGCTACCAAAAACATAGTGTGAGGACTAGGGTTAGCTCTTAGGCTCAGGTAATGAGGTGAGTAGGGGTAAGGATGTCTAGGGGAAATGTGTTTGAATGATGAGGAGAGATTTTGAGAGTAGAAATGAAGTTTCAAATGAAGTTTGAATGCTTTCTTAGGCTGTAGAATTGAATTTGGATACTTTGAAGCTTGATTTGATAGGTGACGTCAAACATACTTGATTAGAGTAACTTGTAATTGAGAAGTACTTGCAGAAATCTTACTTCAAGTGGAAATTAAGATCTCAATGTGAACCATTTCACTTTAACACTTTATTCCCTAAATTAACTAGCTCCCATGATAGTGACAACAATGATGACATGACTCTCATTTGATATGGATGACACAAGAAAATGATGAGACTAGGTGTACTCTTAACTACTTTATGAAACTTTGGAATTTTCAACCATACATGATTTCAAGACCACAATGATGACCTAGACCAACATTTAGACTTATGATAATAAAAAATGACATGACCATGCTGAGAGTGGTGACTTTACAAACCAAGGGAGTAGTGATGACCTAAACCAACACCAACCAATGACCAAATTTTATTTGAGGATTGACTTGAAAATATAAATATTTGACCTAATACCCTAACAAAAACTTTGAAAGAGCATATATGATCCCTAGTGACTTGCAGGACTAATAGAAACTAACATTAGCTCCATCTAGGGATGGCAACTCCTTTACGAGGTGTCAAGAACACCATAGGCCAGGTAGCCTTATCTATTGGGCATGGAGTCAAAACACAAAGACCAAAATCAAAACTAAAACCTGACTGATTAACTCATTTCGTCAAATAATAAAAAAAGGAAAACAACAATTGACCATAGAAGCCTTATGGCCTTCTCCTTGGGCTTCCAAATTCTGATGATAACTCCCAACCTGCTAAAGATATATATGCGATCATGTGAAATGATCCCTCTAGTGTAACCAATCTAGTAAATGGATAATTATTTGAATTTTTCTCGTACTTTCCTTGAGGATGTAGAAAAAACAAAAGATTGGCCACTCCAAGTGTCCACTGAACATGTTCTCATGACCCATAAATACAAGAAAATTCATCTTCCGTGATGGATGAGACAAATTGGAAATATGGTCTATAACATCTAGAACATTACCATATCTTGAAAGTCAAAAGAAATACAAGCACACTCTTCATTTTCTGAATCTACAGGAAGATCATCCTGTGCAAGAGGCTCTAAAACATCCTCTCCTTTATCACCTCTCTCCTCTTCATAATATTCTTGTAGTGTTTGATGATTATTCTCTGCCATAATTACATTGTCTAAAACCTTCACACATGCCAATTCAAAATTATGATTTGCACGAATCTTCCCTTCAAATAGTGCTTTAGAAAATGGATGAGCTGGAGAGACATATGAGTGGTGAGTGTCTAGAGATCCGTGTTCATATATTTCATCAGAAACCTCATCTTGTTCTTCACAAACCTAATCTTGAAATAAAAACTCAGAGAAATAACAATCTAAAAAAAAAGTGAATGACTATCTTTATACCTCTCATCGAAAAGACAAAGTTTTGGATGCTCATGGAAAAATTTAAATGCAACAACCACTTCAAGTATATTTGATTCCTTATGTGTTTCAATAGGAAGGATATCAATTTGACTATCACAAGAATCAAGAAAAAAAAATTCTTGTTCACTATTTCCTTGCAAATGTAGATGATCATTGCCATAAGATGGTTCATTGCTTAAGTTTTCTATACATGTAATTTTAGAATTCTCAATTGGACCAATTTATTCTTGACTATTAGGATGCAGGCTTGTTTCATCTTCTAGCAAAGAAGGAGTTGATGTCTGTTGTGAATGATCCTTTGTATCAAAGTAGCTAATATCTGCTATTTTTTGTTGGGAAGAAAATTCATAAAGGGCCTCTATGATCTCATAATCTAGACATTTTTCAGCACCAAAAGTCTCTTTAAGGTATTGAATGAAGTTTTCACAGGATTCACAACAAGATTCGAACAACAAGAATGAATGATGAGATTTTCCATAAAACTCAAAGAATGTTATGTGGAATTATTTAAGAGAGAATAGGCTACCTGGCTTCAATCCTTCATACCATGATATTGTTTTTCCTTCTAGGGTAGTCATAAACATTTTTTTCAAACAATCCTCATGAAACTTAATCCTGAGCTTATTTATATGGAAATGAAATTTTATTAGATGCAGAACAAATTCATCCTCATTTCCATCAATCAAATTGGTAAAATTTGTTTTCCAATATATGCAAGGAATTCGATTTGGGAAACCAAGATATGAGCTTGATTCATTGGAGCATACATTCAAACAGTTAAGTCCATTTTGAGAATAGTTAAGTCACCAAGAAGTTCTTCAAACTGCTAGTTTTTAAACAGTGAGTCACCATGAAAATTCTAAACCTTTGGATTCTTCGACACTGGAGTCGTTAGGTGAAACATGCACAACCTTTCTTGTCTTTAATCACTGTTCACCATATGCAATTAGATATGATCCTAGATGTTCTTTCCCAGGGAAGATATATCTTGTGTTTCCCTGGCAACGACGCCAAAATGTTATCATCCACAATATCCCGAAGCTGAGAAAGGAATCGAAGGAGGTAACCTCAAACCACTTAGGGTTTAGGAAATAGCCCTGCTAAACTATAGAGGGATCTCTCTATGAATTCACAAACAATGATGACTGGAATGGGAAAATATGTTAGGCTAGATATGTTCAGCTCAGGTAGGGTTTTGAAAGTTTTAAGGTTTTGGTGGATTAGGAGGGAAAATCAGGGAACTAGGTCAAACGATCAAAGGGTTCTGTTGAAAGAGATATAAAGGAGCAAGGTAGTTATGCTTTTATGATATAGAGGGGGTTTTGTCTATGTAGTGTAGGGTGGAAAAATAGAGATCAAAATGGGAATGGAAAGAATGAATTCATTTATCAGAAGACAAGAGACATAAATCGGAAGTTCCTAACAAAACAGAGCTTAAAACTAAGAATTTTGTTTATAACCTTTAAGGAAAATCATTGAAAAGCATAAAAATTGAAAGAGAATGATTTTCATAAATATAAGACTATAATTGAGATAAAACATTATCACAAACTCACAATAGAATTCGTGAATAATAGCTGCAATTGTCCTTTGAATTTTAGCAAAAGTGATGAAGTACAATCTCCAAGAGTTTTACTCACTTATGTTCAACCTCTTCTTTGACTGAAAACTAGATAAATATAGACCAAACTATTTTTTTCCCTGTCTAAGGGTTGAATCCTTTAGTTTAGGAAATGATTACATGAGTTGTTCAACAAAACCATAATGTCTAGGGAAGTTAAAGAAAATCCTCCATTTAAACTTTGACTGAACTGCCCTCATAATTGAGGCCTAAGTTTACATGAAAACAACCTAACAAGCTTATTTACACTTCATTGCATCATAATTACATCCAAGTTAATTAATTACATCATAAAAACTTGAATCTAGCTGATAAAATTGAGAAAAAGTAATTACAGGCAAAACTGCATCGATTTCAGGCAAAAGCGCAGTGTGTAGGAGAATGTGTGGTGAATTTTGTAGAATTGATTTTTGGAGGCCCTCCCGAGGTCCAAACCACGATCTTGATGGTTCATTGGAAATATATGGATGTATGACATAGGATGGAATCTTCAAGAGATGAAAAATGTTGCTTCTAACCCTCCATAGCTTCATTCTCCGAGAGGTACTCTCAAAAGCGTAGCGAGCTCTTCAAAGAGACCGCAAAGAGATGTTTTTTGAGTAGTTTCTAGCTTTTTCCACCTACAAGAACTTGCTGAAAATTTGATCCCAATTACTCGAAGAGATGTAAAAGTTATGAGGAATCTTAATATGAAAACAAAATTCCATTAGGAGCTCCCCATCCAAAGTGCAATGTGGGGCACGCTGATTTTTTGACCTAGTGACTATCTCAACAATTTCGAAAAATTCACCAAAAGCCGAAATTTTTCCAAATCTCTTCAAAATTGGTCCAAAGCTACTCCATGAAGTCCTCAAATGTTATGCTATACTATGAGGGAAGAATAAGCAAGAAAATCCAACTTAACCTTATCTTTTGGCTTGATTAGGGTTTCCATGAGTTTTTCCTTCAACTGCTTGATCTTGACTTTGGAGACTTGATTCCTTGTGTAGTAATGAGAAGTCATGTGTCTTTGCAACTTATTGTCTTTGTTGTTTGTCTTAAGAAGATTTTCCAAATGGAAATTCACTTTATGACACCGAAAATCCCTATTTTCATTGATTTCTTCTACAATTAGGTCAACTAAAGACATTTTCTCTCTTTGTTGTTGAAGTTCCCTTTTGAGGCCTTTAGTCCTTGGCCTATTTCCTCTCACCTAATCTTGATCATTTGAATCATCTGTGTTAACTACTACTTCTCCCTTTATATCTTCCTTGCTAGCATCAACCTTATTTTTATCCAAGAGGAATTGATTTACCTTCAATTGCCTATTCTCCTGCTGTAGGAATGAAATCATGAAATGGGCCTTAGATAAGTTATCCTTGAGCTCTTTGATATCAACATAATTCTCCATGATAACCTGCTCTACTATCTTTTTCTATTCATCAACCTCCAAGTATATTATATCAGTGTCAAGATGGAATGGATCCTCATCTTGCAAAGTTGCTTCATGCTGTGATGGTGGTCCTTTTTCTATTGATGTAAACTTGGCCACTTCCACAGCGTGTGGAGAAAACACAAGCCTCCTTCCTCTCTAATATGTTTAAGTCACCTCAGGCCTAGGTGTTCTTTTGACTGCAGTTCTACTAGATGAGCCAATCTCCATATGCTTGGATGACGTTGATGGTGTACTTTGGCTTGTAGATTGACTAGAAGAAAACAAAAATGTGGTTGACTGAATGAATGTCTCCCAAGTGATGTTCTTTTGTGCAAGCGAATACAATATAATGATTTTGATGAGGACATGGTGAAAAAGGCTAGTTTTATGATCACGTTGTTTATGTTGCACCTTCTATACCATTTTAGCCAAGCTCTTATAGAGGTAGTAGGGTAGGTTAGGTGGTTTTACCCTTGTGAAATGCATGAGTAGTCTCTCATGATATTTGTACAATATAGAAAATATGCCTTCACATGTAAAATACTTCATAATGATCTTCATTAATGGAGAAAAATTCTTAAGGAGCTGTCCAAAAGGAAAAACCTTCTTAGTGTTGTGCTTATAGTGGCCTATGATGGAGGATTGGTAGTTTTTCGCATCCAAGTCCAAACTCTTAAACCATTTTTCTCCACTCTTTGCTATCAATGTGGTTGTTGCTATGGATACAGTAGAAATGGTGAAATTGACCCCTGCAATAGTGACCTTATCTCTACTAAGTTTAGTGGAAACAAGCTAGTCAACTTGGCATGATACTTGACCCGTTGAACTTGCTCATAGAACCCTAAAAACCCTACATTCTGAAAGCATTTCTTGGACATTGGGGAGGATCTCAGCGCATGAGTGTTTAGTGGTTGATGCCTTGAAATTTGGCCTCCCTTATTATATCATTTATTTTCTTCCTCTATTTTGATAGTGTGCAAGAGAAAACCATAATGGGAAAAATATGGGAAGTGAATGAGGGGAAAGGGTCCAAAAGGGAGAAACACTGTCCTAACCATAAAATTTCCAAAAACGCACGCAACGTGAGTACTAGGGTTAGCTCTAAGACTCAGGTAATGAGGTGTGTATGGGTAAGGAAGGCTACAGGAAATGTTTTTGAGTGACGAGGGGAGATTTTGAGAGTAGAAATGAAGTTTCAAATGAATTTTGAATGCTTTTTTAGGCTATAGAATCGAATTTGGAGACTTTGAGGGTTGATTTGATAGGTGACATCAAACTTACTTGATTAGAGTAACTTGTAATTGAGAAGTACTTGCAGCAATATTACTTGAAGTGGAAAGTAAGATCTCAATGTGAATCGTTTCACTTTAACACTTTATTCCCTAAATTCACTAACTCTCATAATGACGACAAGAATGATGACATGACTCACATTGGATATGGATGACACAAGAAAATGATGAGACTAGGTGTATTCTTAACTACTTTATGAAGCTTTGGACTTTTCAACCATACATGATTTCAAGACCACAATGATGACCTAGACAAACATTTATACTTATGATGATAAATAATGACATGACCATGTTTAGGGTGGTGACTTTGCAAACCAAGGGAGTAGTGATGACCTATACCAACACCAACTAGTGACCAAATTTTTATTTGAGGATTGACTTGAAAATATAAAAATTTGACCTAAGACCCTAACAAAATCTTTGAAAGAACATATTTGATCCCTAGTGACTTGCAGGACTGGAAGACACTAACATTGGCTCCGGCTAGGGATGGAAGCTCCTTTAGGAGGTGTTAAGAACACCATAGACTAGGTAGCCTTATCCATTGGGCATGTAGTCAAAACACAAAGACCAAACTGAAAACTGAAAACTGACTGATTAACTGACTTTGACAAATAATAATAAAAAGAAAACAAGAAATGATCATAGAAGCCTTTTGGAATTCTCCTCAAGCTTCAAACTTCTAATTATAACTCCCAACCTAATGAAGATATATATACGATCATGCGAAATGATCCCTTCAGTGTAACCAATCCAACAAATGGCTACTTATTTGAATTATGCTTGTACTTTCCTTGAGAAGGCAGAAAAAAAAACAAAATATTGGCCACTCCAAGTGTCCATTGAACATGTGCTCATGATCCATAAATACTAGAAAATTCATCCTCCTCGATGGTTGCAACAAATTGGCAATAGGGTCTATAATAATCTGGAACATTACCATATGTTGAAAGTCTGAAGAAATACAAGCACACTCTTCATTTTCTGAATCTGGAGGAAGATCATCATGTGCAAGAGTCTCTAAAACAACCTCTCCTTTATCACTGCTCTCCTATTCACAATCTTCTTACAATGTTTGATGATTATTCTCTGCCATAATTACATTTTCTTAAACCTTCACACATGCCAATTCAAAATTATGATTTGCATGAATATGTCCTTCAAATAGTGCTTTAGAAAATGGATGAGCTAGAGAGACATATGAGTGGTGAGTGTCTAGAGATCCTTGTTCATATATTTCATCAAAAACCTCATCTTGGTCTTCACAAGCCTAATATTCAAACAAAAACTCAGAGAAAGAACAATCTAAAAAAACAAGTGAATCACTATCTTCATACCTCTCACCCAAAAGATAGGGTTTTGGATGCTCATGGAAAACTCTAAATGAAGCAACCACTTCAAGTATATTTTATTCCTCATGTGTTTCTATAGGAAGGATATAAATTTGACTGTCACAAGAATCAAGAAAAACAACTTCTTGTTCACTATTTTCTTGCAAAAGTAGATGATCATTGCCATAAGATGGTTCACTACTTAAGTTTTCTATACATGTAATTTTAGAATTCTGGCTTGGACCAATTTATTCTTGATTGTTAGGATTCAGATTTGTTTCATGTTCTAGAAAAGGAGTTAGTGTTTGCTGTGAATGATCCTTTATATCAAAGCAGCTAATCTCCATTATTTTCTGTTGGGAATAAAATTCATAAAGTTCCTCTATGATCTCATAATCTAGACATTCTTCATCACCAAAAGTCTCTTCAAGGTATTGAATGAATTTTTCATAGGATTCACAACAATATTCGAACAACAAGAATGAATGATGAGATTTTCCATAAAACTCAAAGAATGTTGTGTGGAATTGTTTAAGAGAGAATAAGTTAGCTAGCTTCAATCCTTCATACCATGACCTTGCTTTTCCTTCTATGGTAGCCATAAACATTTTCATTAAAAAATCCTCATGAAACTTAATCCCGAGCCTATGTATATGGAAATAAATTTTTATTAGATGCATCATAGCTTCATTGTCATTTCCATCAATGAATTTGGGAAAATTAGTTTTCCAATCTATGTAATGAATTCAATTTGGAAAACAAGGATATCAGCTCGTTTCATAGGATCATACCTTCGAGTAGTTGAATCCATTTTGAAAATAGTTAAGTCACCAAGAAGTTCTTCAAACTACTAGTTTTTAAACACTGGGAAAATCAGGGAACTAGGTTAAACGATCAAAGGGTTCAATTGCAAGAGATATAAAGGAGTATGGTAGTTATGCTTTTATGATTCTTAGGGGGTTTTGTTGATGTAGTGTAGGGTGGAAAAACAGATATCAAAATGAGCATGGAAAGCATGAATTCATTTATCAGAAGACAAGAGACATAAACATGAAATTCATAACAAAATAAAGCTTAAAACTAATAATTATGTTTATAACCTTTAAGGAAAATCATTGAAAAGCATAAGCATGGAAAAAGAATGGAATTATTATTCATATAAGACTATAACTGAGAGAAAACATTATCACAAACTCACAACACAATAATTCTGGAATAATAGTTGCAATTGTCCTTTGGATTTCTACAAAAGTGATGAAGTACAAGCTCCAAGAGTTCTACTCATTGATGTCCAACCTTTCTATGACTGAAAACTAGATAAATAAAGACCAAAACTATTTCCCCCTTTCTCAGGGTCGAATCCTCCAGTTTAGGAACTGATTACATAAGGTGTTCAACAAAACCCTATTGTCTAGGGAGGTTAAAACAAATCCTTCATTTAAGCTTTAATTGAACTTCCCTCATAAATGAGGTCTAAGTTTACATAAAATAATCTAACAAGCTTATTTACCCTTCATTACATCATAATTACATCATAATTACATCCAAGTTAATTAATTACATCATAAAAAATCTAATATCATCGATAAAACTAAGAAAAATTAATTACAGGCAAAAGCATAGTGATTTCAGGAAAAACTGCATCGTGCTAAGAGAAAGCACAACGAATTTGGGAGAATTGATTTTTGGGGGTCATCCTGAGATCCAAATCAGGATCTTGATGGCTCATTGGAAAGATATGGATGTCTGATACCTGATGGAATCTTCAAGAGCTGAAAAAGTTTGCTTCTAGCCCTCCATAACTTCTTTCTCCCAGAGGTACTGTCAAAAGCACAACGAGCTCTTCAAAAAGAGGGCCAAGAGGAATTTTTTGAGTAGTTTTCATATTTTTCCACCTACCAGGGCTTGCCAAAAAATTTCTCCCAAGGGCTAGAAGAGATGTACAAGTTATGAGGAATCTAAATATGCAAACCAAATTACATTTCGAGCTCCCCATAAAAAGCACAGTGTGGGGCACGCTGCGCTTTTGACCTAGTGATTATCTCAACAATTTCCAAAATTCACCAAAAACCAAAATTTCTTCAAATCTATTCAAAATTGGTCCAGGGCTACTCCATGAAGTTCTGAAATGGTATGCTATGCTATGAGGGAAGGATCAACAAGAAAATCCAACTTAGCCTTCTCTTTTGGCTTGATTAGGGTTTCCTTGAGTTTTTCCTTCAACTGCTTGATCTTTGCTTTGGAGACCTGATTCCTTGTGTAGTAATGAGAAGCCATGTGCCTTTGCAACTTATTGTCTATGTTGGATGCCTTAATAAGATTCTTGAAATGGAAACTCACTTTATCAAGCCGAAAATCCCTATTTTCATTGATTTCTGCTGCAATTAGGTCATCTGAAGACTTTTGATCTCTTTGTTGTTGAAGTACCCTTTTGAGGCATTTAGTCCTTGGCCTCTTTCTTTTCACCTACTCACGATCATCTGAATCATCTATATCAACTATTGGTTTCCCCTTTACATCTTCCTTGCTAGCATCAACCTTATGCTTGTCCAAGAGTAATTGATTTACCTTCAATTTTTCTATTCTCCTGATCTAGGAATTTAATCATGAAATGGGCCTTAGACAAGCTATCCTTAAGCTCTTTGATCTCAACATCTTTCTGCATGATAAACTGCTCTACTGTCTTCTGCTCTTTATCAACCTCCAAGTCTACTATATCAATGTCAAGAGGGAATGGCTCCTCATCTTGCAAAGTTGCTTCATGCTGTGATGGTGATCCCTTTTCTGGTGATGTAAGCTTGGTCCCTTCCACAGTGTGTGGAGCAAACAAAAGCCTCCTTACTCTCTGATATGTTTGAGTCACCTTAGGTCTAGGTGTTCTCTTGACTCTAGTTCTGCTAGATGATCCAATCTCCATATGCTTCGATGATGTTGATGGTGTAATTTGGCTTGTTGATTGACTGACAGAAGACAAAAAGGAAGTTGATTGAATGAATGTCTCCCATGTGATGTTATTTTGTGCAAGCTGATGCAATATAATTATTTTAATGAGGGAATGGTGAAAAATGTTGTTTTTATGATCACTTTGTTTATGTTGCACCTTCTCTACCGTTTTAGCCAAGCTCTCATAGAGTTAGTAGGGTAGGTTAAGTGGGTTTACCCCTATGAAATGCATGAGCAGTCTAACATGACATTTGTACAATCTAGAAAATCTTCCCTCACATGTAAAATACTTCGTAATGATCTTCATCAATGGAGACAATTTCTCAAGGAGTTGTGCAGAAGGAAAAACCTTCTTAATGTTGTGCTTATAGTGACCTCTGATGAAGGGTTGGTATTTTTTCACATCCAATTCCAAACTCTTAAACCATTTTTCTCCATTCTTTGGTATCCATGTGGCTGCTACTATGGATTCGGTGGAAATGGTGAAAATAACCCCTCCAACAATGACCTTACCTCCCCTAAGATTAGTGGAAAACAAGCTAGTTCACTTGGTGTGATACGTGACCTGTTGAGCTTGCTCAAAGAAGCCTAAACACCCTACTTTCTGAAAGCATTGCTTGGATAGTGGGGAGGACATCAACTCATGAGTGTTGAGTGGTTCATACCTTGAAATTTGGCCTCCCTTATTATAGGATTTATTTTCTTCCTCCATTTTGATTTTGTGTAAGAGAAAATCCTATTGGTAAAAACAAGGAAAGTGAGTGAGGGGTAAGGGTCTGAAAGGGTAAAACACAATCTTAACCGTAAAATTGCCAAAAACGCAGTGTGAGGACTAGGGTTAGCTCTAGGACTCAGGTAAGGAGGTGAGTAGGGGTAAGGAAGACTAGGGGAAATATGTTTTAATGATGAGGAGAGCTTTTAAGAGTAGAAATGAAGTTTCAAATGAAGTTTGAATGCTTTTCTAGGCTGTAGAATCGAATTTGGAGATGCTGAGGCTTGATTTGATAGGTGACATCAAACATACTTGAGTAGAGTATCTTGTAATTGAGAATTACTTGCAGCAATCTTACATGAAGTGGAAAGAATGATCTTAATGTGAACCGTTGCAGTTTGATAGTATATTCCCTAAATTCACTAATTCCCAAGATAATGATAATAATGATGACATGTCTCTCATTGGATATGGATGACACAAGCAAATGATGAGACTAGGTGTCCTCTTAACTACTTTACGAAACATTGGAATTTTCAACCATACATGATTTCAAGACCACAATGATGACCTAGACCAACCTTTAGACTTATGATGATAAATAATTACATGACCATGCTTAGGGTGGTGACTTTGCAAACCAAGGGAGTAGTGATGACCTAGACCACCACCAACCAATGACCAAATTTTTATTTGAGGACTCACTTGAAAATATAAAAATTTGACCCTAGACCCTAAAAAAAACTTTGAAAGAGCATATTTGATCACCTTCCCCAGTTGCTCGTATGCTTAGTGGAGTAAGGTGTGTTATTCCCTTTCTGGACTCAAGCAGCACCAATTTGGCAACTTTGGCAACAATGATTTTCTTCCTACCTGGCAAGATTGACAAAAACTAACAGGACAGACATTCAACCTTGAAAAACAAAATAGGTAGGCACATTCTCTGACCTTTTATAAAACGAAACATCAAATCTATGCAAAGTATCCCAAAGACCCAACTCATTCGCATCACCAAGCCCAAACACTCTGCAGCCAACTGATCATAGTATCTCATAAAGGAAACATTAGCAAGAACTAGAAACATGATCTTCCGCTAGGCCTCCCTTCCAATATACCTTCCAACCACCTTTGATGTTTTCGTTTCCACTTACCTGCTCTCCACCTCCACAAATGGAATAAATCCACCTCTAGAAGCAACACATATGAGCTGTAATACCCCCCTGTGTTCTTTTGAATACTCTCTTTGTAGTTGAACTATTGGGCATGGAAGCAATAATTGATCTTTTTGGAATAACTATGATGATGTAATTAATATATTTGAATAATATTAAAAATATTACTTTGGAAAACTATCTTGGAAAAGAACAGGTGAATTAATGAGATCATTATGCCAATATGTAATCAAATATGAATTTATAGGATGGAAATAAAGATTTCCTAAATGACTCCTAAAAACACCCTAGGAGAATATGTTAGAAAATTATATATTACAAAGCAATGGAATACATAAAATATTACAGAAACATAAACACAGGGAATGCATAAAGCAAGAGAGATACATATATAAGTGGTTCACCCAATTTGGGCTATGTCCATGGAGAAACAACTATTATTTCCTTTTATATTATCTAAAAAAATGAAGAGATACAACCTACAGTAGATCCTCAGTAATTTCTTTTTCGCTCTCACCCAATCTCATCTCTCTTTCTCGCTTAGAATACACATATACATAGCCACAATATAATTTCCTCATATATAGCAAGGGGTTGACTTCTAGGGAAAAAAATCCCTAAATTAAACATAATTTCTACCATCAGATCATCCGCCTAATGAATGACTCAGATTGAATACAAAATTACAATATTTTACAAGGCAATTTTACATCTATTTTTAGCTTCGGGAGTGGGGGGCTCATAAAAATCATTGTCGCCCCCCTAGACCCTCCTGCTAGTGATCAAACAAGTGACATTTCTTCCCCATTACAAATTGAGGTCCAATGCGGTGATACCTATGAATAAAGAAGATAATCAGGCTCCACACCCAAAAAAATATTTATGTGATTGATTAGGTGGGAGAGAAAAATATAAGAAATCACCCAGTGTGGGTGAAAGAGCACTAGAATGGGTGATTAAAGCACCGTAGTGGAAAAGAATGGATTTAAAGGAAAATAAAAGAATAATTAAAAAAAAAAGGAAAAATCCTAGGCTATGGGGAGTGGAAGAACCTAGAAAAACATGACATCGTTATGGAAAGTCTACTAGGGAAAGTGAGGCATACGAATTCCTTTCCCAGAATATCTAAGGTTGTTGATTATGGGAGAAGGAGGATCTCAACATGGGGGAGAACCATAAGATAAGGTTCATGATTGGAAGGCAAATCATTCTTTCCAAGTTATTTCGGCTATTACTGTAAGAAGTTTATTAGATATCAAAACTTTTCTAAGTTCCTGTAATGTTGATTAGTGTGAGAGTAATTGGAGGAAGTTAATGATATTCTGTGAATATGTAAGTTGTGGTTTAATTATAGTATATACTTTTTGTTTTAATATGTTTGATTAATTTATGTGATTTATCTATGTTATGCACCGGAGATGCTATAATTAATTCAATTGGGATGGGATGCAAATGTTGCAGGAATTGTTGCAGGAATTATTACAGGAAATAATATTACACATGATAGTTTCTATTGTCTAGAATTATTACAGTTTAATTAATTCAATTAATTCTAATAGGTGGAAATATTATTACAGGAATTACTTCCTCTCTCTTATGATTATTGGTTATTACTTGTAATATCATGAGAATTAACCTTGGGGAGGAGGCATGATTGTCTTTTGCATAAACTGGATCGACATAATTACTACTTCACGACTTTAGTGCACATGCACAGTGGAATTAGTGTACAAACCCGACTTTAAGAGGAATAAAGCCCAGATTTCCAGCCTTATTTCAATATACAACTGTAAGAAATTGCTGTAAAGATTCATACGATGGTACCTATTGTTAGTATTCCAGATTTACAAGTAAGTCAGGTAAGCTGGCAGAGGTTGTTGGGTCTAGCTAGGAGAATGAGAAAAATTGTAAGAGACATTAAATAACTATCCCAAGGGTGGGCTGAGAGTTTAGATGCTCTGTAATCTACTTCCATTCTTTTTTTTAAACTATTGAACACTCTTAGGAAAAAATGATCAAGCGTAATTGTATTCGAAGTGAATCCCCAACATCTTTGAATATTGACTTCTTTACACAACATGGGAAGTGTTAAGGTTCTCCATTAGGTGAGTGAAAAAATTCTTCATCAGTTATTTTAAAGGATTCGAGAAACTTATAAAGGAAATCTATAGACAAACACTATGAATGAAATCATAAGCTAAGGGCTTGTGTTTCAATTAAAAATTATAGATTCGCAGTAAGTTCTACTGTGTATATCCTGAAAGAAGTACAAGCTAGAACAATAGCAGATGAAGTTTGCTGTAGAAATATATATACACCTATCTATAGAAAGAAGCATAATCATTCGACACTCATTATAAATCTAAGTAGGAGGGTAAAGGGGCGCATAGCCTTAAACCATCATTACATGCTTAATACTTGTGGTGCCATGGAATAGTACAACTTCGGCAATCGTAAAACACAATAATTGTAAACTAAAGGTTGCAGTGGATACGCAACCAGAAATATAAGGAGAAACCTTAACTCAGGCGTAAAGGAAAAACAAGCACAGAGTTCTTAAATGATTTATCTAGAACAAAGCATTAAAAGCAAGCGCGTATTCCTTCAACATAAAGCATAACACAACTGTCATTGGGAATACTAGCGTACAAGGCTACAAGGGACATAAGAATAAAGGTAAGTCAAATTTAAGCTCTGATTAAAGTCTATATAAAAAAACATAGAATTAAATATATATATACATAGTTCTTTAAATGTGAAGTGATAAATCCATTTCCATCTATAATATTGGGATACCACGTTATCATTGAGTTTACTAACAGAATGAAACCACTCCTGAGCAAAAAGTGCAGTATTAAAAAACAATTTACAGAATGTGCTGTACATAAATAACTCATGAAAAAAAGGGGCAAAGCTTAAGGGTTGCCTCTACGGCCCTAGCCACACACAAACATTTGAACAGGGAGAGTCATCGATTCCAGAAATTTAGTTATCAAGGCAAGCCCGAGAAAGGTGTTGGAGCCTTCCCCTCTACCAAACATGGTAAAGATGCCCAGGACATGAAGCGTGGTCAAGATCACCAACCTATGAGTGAAATGACCCATACAAGTGACCGTCAAATGCTCAGAACAAAGTGGGTTCGTGGCTCTAGAAGTAGCCTGAGAGCGTACTTATGAGGAGAAAAACATAGTGAATTGAACAACGAAGGGTATCAAACTACCAAACTGCATGTAACTTAATATCGTAGTAAACACGATATAATTAGATTGGTAGAGCACTGGAAGAGGAACCATCGCATTACCTATCTTGGGTTGCCGAATGAAGGTGCCTATCCCAGACACATAACTTGAATTTAACCAAGAATCACAACATATGTTAGGGGTGCCATGGGGAAAATCGAATTACAGGGATATACCAGATTTTATTCAAATGGGTAATTTGAATTTACCTGAATATGAGGTTCTCGCTCTAGATATACCCATACCCTAGTCGTTGTCCACCAAAGCCTCATCGTCGACCCTACTTTAGAAACAAAGTTGAAACCCTGGAGAAGATTAAACAAAAATTACTCTAGAAGAATAATAAGCTAGGTAGCAGGCAAAATGATAAAGTAAAGAATGGATGAGCGTTAGTTACCAAGTAAGCATGTTGTCCATCACGGTTTATTTATAACCCTTTGATACTAGGGAAAATGTTGTAGAGCAAGAACGAGAAACCACCTCTACGCAAGACGACATTGATCAAGTGATAGAATGTCGATTGTATGGAAGAACATGTGTTGAGGGCTAAACACTGAGACAAAGATCAGTGGCGGCCGCACCAGAGGAATCCTAAAGCCATGGGCAAACCCTAATCCCAAGAGGTAGAGTCACAAAAGAAAATGAGAGAAAGCGGTAGGTTAGAGGATTTAGGTTTCTTGAAAATGTTCCTGAGCCATTGGTCGAGCAAGGGAGTATATGGGACGTTGACGTCCTCTCACATCGAAAATCATGAGGGACCATGTGAGCAGGCATACAAGGCACATGGCCAACACTGATGAGTAGTGCAAAGGTAATTCCACATGGGCTCCTCCCTTGATTTGTAACCTTGTATGGGCAGTAACCTAGGATGAGTTGCATGTTGTTTGATGGAATTTTGGAGCTTGGTTGGCACCCTAAAAGAATTGATTTGGAGAAAAACTGTAACCAACTTAGCATATGAGCTAGAAGTGAGGAGTAGGTTAGGGTCATTAAATAAAATCTAATTTGGAGACATTAAGGCGCCTTAGTACCATGATGTCGTAACAGGGATTAGTTAGGTGGAAAATTATATAGTTACAAATGACTATCATATTTAAGTCATGTATATGTATGCCAAACCATGTACCTGTAGCATGGTAAATTAATCAGATCATAAACCTTATAAATGAACAAGTTACCAGAGAGCGGAAGCATCATTTCATGTAGGCAAGAGGTCACGTTAATAAAGACTTTGGAAAGTTATGAATTTCATTGGGAAAGAAAAGAGTAGTGGAACAAAAAGGGTAAGTAAACATATCCACATTTCATGCTAGTAAGAGGACCATATTTTGTTAAGGAATAAAACAATTAATCTCAATATTACCACTTTACATGATTTGGAGTGCTCGGAGGATCCATGGCGAAATAAGTTAAGTCCATAAGTTAAGGAAAATGTAGTTAGATTAATGTCATTGCGTTGGATTTTTTTTGTTGAGTGAAAAGGAAGTATGTTACACCAGCGACAATTCATTCTTTCCCATTTTTACACAATATTCTTTGTTCTTGGAAATCCAAAGGTTCTCAAATGTTCCATATTTGTTGCAACCTATTGTTTTTTAATTATATTTTCAATAAATCATATTCACTTTTTATTACTTTCATATTTTAATTTTTATGAAATTTTGCGATCATTAATTAATCAAAATTACATTTTATTTTTATTTTTTTATTTATCAATTTATTAATTTTTTTTTGTTTTGCTTTTTAAATATATGCCACTGTATTATTTAACTGCTAATATATATAATATTATATTATTAATTTTATCAATTTAATTTATTTGATTAATTGATTTTATTTATAATGTTTAATTTTAATTACTGTTATTTATTTTATATCTTATTAATCTAATTACTGTTAATTGATGTTTACTATATATTTTATAAAATTAATCATTTAATTTAATATAAATTTTTTGCGTGATTATTGACATAATATAACATTTATTAATATAATTCGTTTTAATTGAAGTGATTGCTTGGGAGTCATGTTGGAGGATTGCTGATCGATGTGTTCTATAGCCACTCCCATCGACTTTTGGTGTCAATTTGTCCAGCCACTTCCGACGGTGTTCAAAATTGAACATTGTTCGACCTTTAAGGGCTTTGGATGTCATAGAAGTTAGGGAGAAAATTTTCCCAAAAAAAAAAAAAAAAGAGTTTTGCAAGTTTAAAAAAAAAATTGAAATAATATTATAAAATGTTTTAAGAGGGGCTGTCAACCTGCGGATTTTGTTTTTAAATTTCAGTTTTATTGAATTCCGGACTCTTGTCTTGGACTTGTCTCCTACTCACCACACTAGTTACCCATCTTCTTTTTATCATTCTCCAAGAAAGAGAAGTCTCTGAGCACGCCCCTTACATTTCCCTTTGGATGTCACTTGAAAAAGGGGTTTCATATGATGGCTGCATGTCTTATACATCATTAAACCCCCCACTGCCAAGTTAGTGTTACTTCAAGAAGATGACATTGTGGTGATCAGAGATTTCTCGGAGCGGGTGAAGGTAGCAAAAATATTAAGAGAAAGTCCCAGATTTTTTGTCTACCATGTCAATTCAATGTGTTTCGATGAGTATGTTTCTCCCCTTTTTGCAGAGCATGAATTGCATATGGATAACCTCTATTTTATGCTTCCTGTAACCAAACTGCAAAATCCTCTAACAACCTCTGAGATGGCTGCCCTGACCATAAAAACCAGTGCTGCTATGGATCGAAGCCACAACTACTCCCAAACTCACAGATTTATATCTTCTGTTTGGAGCGCTGAAGTTGGAGATGAATGTAGAGATGAACAATCAGAATGGAAAAATGAGGAAAGCGTTGATAAATTTGAGAGGGAAAATGGGCATGATGGACTTCGTCCCTACAATGCCAACATGGAAACGATGAGAAGGAATCTGAGAACTATTGAGGAGGCATCCTTCAGATATTGACACAACAACTTCACCTTTTAGCTCCTGCTCAGTAAACCTTATCCTCCACAGATGCTCCTGGTTAGAATCAAGTTTGAAATTAGATTTCCCTCCAAACTCAGTCCTAAGTAGAAGGTTGGAATCAAGAGAATTTTGGGAGGCCATGCTTGGCATTGCTGTTTCAAGTTGTGCCTCTTTTATTGTAGATACTTAACAAGATTGAAATAGATATAAAAAAATAACTGATTGTAGTTGCTAGTTCCTCCACCAAATTGTAAAAGTTACCATTTGTATATCTTCTCAGTGAGTTGAATTAAGTGGCTAGAGTTATATCTACCTTTTTGATTGATTCCTACCGTCTATCGAATTCTGTGTTGATTTTGTACAACTTGCTGTATTGCCAAGTTTTTTTGCCAATTTTTGGCCTTGTCTTTCTTAGCATGTCCATAAAATAGATCATAACTACCACTATATTGCAATGACATTGCTTGTACCTACAGATTATGCCAATTCTTATGAAACTTCCTTATTCTTTAACTTCATTGTAGTACCAATGATGTAAGCAGTTCCAATATGATGATATGATTTACTTTTTGTACACTTAACACCAAGGCAATACAACCGTCCAAAGCCTTTGGTATGATTTTGAATCTAGTTAACCACGTCTCAACAAAAGTTCTTTAGACATGAAGGCAAAATGAATAGAAAAATTTCAATTGTCTTAGTGTTGGCATTTCTTTGGCAAAATGTGTATTGAATCTTAAAATGCCACATTTATTTTACTCATGATTTGAAAACTACCAAAGGCAATCTTTCAGTCCAATGTAGCATGTTTGTAATTACAAATCCCATTAATTGTAATTTGATCATCCATTGACAGCGTTGCCTTTTACGATTTGGATAACATTGTATTTCTTACATATATGTTCTTCACTACTCATATCAATTTAATAGAAATTTCCCATACCACATCAAATGACTCTTGGCACAGTGGAATTTGTACTGTGAAATCATCTTATTGAGGCTCTTCTGCCCCATGTTTTCAAAGTTTAATCTTCAACTGCACGTTGAGATGTAAATTTTTTCTTTCATCACAAACTAATTCTTTTTTGGATGTTCTTACACCAACCTCTCCTTAATATAATAGTAATTCAAGGAAAAATACATAAAACATAACATTTGGCAAACCTAAATGTTATGAACACAGTTGGCCTATTTGAAATTCACTTGTCTGTTACAATGTGTATAAATTATATGATGAATATTGGACTTGCAGATGTGTTGGAAGGGGCTATTATTCTTGATAAACTGAGGAATATATTGCAACTTGCAACATTGTAAAGACACTGACAACTAATAGTATGTTGTCTTGGAACTACCTTTTCCGGAATGTTTCTCTTGGAGAAGCTTAGACTAATCAAAAATTATTTTTATCTATGAAATGGGTGATTTCCCCTTATCTTCCAACAATGGAAATGAGGTAATGAATGAAATTTCAAAGATTTTTTTTTAGGTTTTCTAACAAGAACAAATCTATATTCTATTATTTTATATTCCCAGAGTTGCCTAACTACTGGGAATAATTCATCTCGGCTCTGTTCAGTGACTTCCTTTTTGGAAGAAAGCTCAATCCTAAAGATCTAGATCCCCTTTTCCAAAGGAAAACATTGGTTCCCAGTTGGGTTCCTCCTAAATTGAAGGGCCTCTTAAAATAAAATTTCCTTACCATCTTAGTGCTTTTACCAATTATCCTAAGCTCAACCCCAGGTATGATATGTGATGAAACAAAGTTCTATGTCAATTTTCTAGGGAGAAGAACAATGAGTGTACAGGAACCACATCTTTCTTACAACTGATAAAGGATGATAAATACTAAGTAGATAAGTGTAGGTACCCTTAATTTCCTTAAACATACTTCTATGTCATTTGAGCTAACTAGTTACATATCTAAGTAATTTGTTTATTGGAAAGCCAATGGACTGCCAAATAAATAGAACAAATGCACGATTACAAGTAAGATACAAAATAGATCTGATTTGCATTAGTCACATAGGGTAGGGATAAGCGTTATAGATGATAGGAGTAAAAGTGAAAACTATATTTAGACACAATTGATTATGTATTGGGTGATTGGCCAAGCCAGTCGAGTAGGTATTACCTAACAAAATGATTATATAATTACAACATTTCTTGTCTGTTAGTACTTATGTGGATCACCTTTCAATGAGGGATCAATGTTCCTCATCTAATTCTACAGATGGAAGTACTATAGTGACGTTTTCTTGTTAGTTGGATGATGTAGGAGCATAGTGAGGCATGAATACTTTTGGCTAGAATTTGAAAATTGTTTCTCAAATGCAGACAATTTTAGTGTTTATTTTATTAGATTGATGTACATTCTTAAAAAATATCCATCTTGAATTAGAAATGACAAAATATTGAGAAGCTATAATTCTAAACCATGAAAGTTATATTGAAGCTCATCCTAAATTTTTAGTATGGATTATTCAAGATTATGTCAGAATGAGTACATTGCAAGTCATATACGACGTTGCTTTACAATTGTATATAATACCAAATAAGGTTACAAAATGAAAATGGCCTTATTATACATTCAAAGAGAAACCATTTTATAGCTCTTTCCAAAGTCTACCATCTATAGTTCTTGAGAAGTCTAGAATTGCAATTTGGTAGAGCAAGTTCTCAAAATTTGATCAAGCTGCAGCCATACTGATAATGGCAGAGATGGAAAATTTGAATAATTTTCTCTAAACATAAGTTATATCTTCTTGCAATGATTGAATTCTCCTTCAAAGCTGCTGGAAGCAATTTTTATGTTCCTTGTTTCATGCCAAATGTGCAGTATGTTCCTATAAATATTCTTTGTTGTTCATGTCCATCAATTTGCCAATCAAACAACAAGTGAAATGTCAACTCAGAAACAAAAACTGCAAGATACAAATACTGAATATTTTGGTGTTCAGTCTTTCACAACAGGTAAGGGGTAAAACTATTATCACAATATGATCTCTACTAAAATACTAGCCTAGATCTATCTTAACTCTAGAGTTTTTTAGGCTCTAATGATATTGAGTTTAGTATGAATTGTTGTGGGAATTCATAAAAATTTGGAGCTTAATCACAATGTTGAGGTTCTTGTAGTTTTTCTAAGGGATTGGGTTTGGTAATGGATAATATGAGGTTGCATGAGATGGAACAAGATTGAAGATTTATGCTAGAATGAGCCTAACTATTATTTGTTTTTCTATAAATTTGAAGGTTCTTATAGGTTTTCCTAGCCATAATAGTATGAGATTTTGTGTAAATGATTATGAGAATTCTTGATATCTAATATGTATCAAATATTTGAATATTTAAATTTGATTGTGAAGTAGTTTCTGATCATGTCCTAAATCAATTTAGTTTTACGTGGTTATATGCTATATTGAGGTATATATATATATATATAATATATATTATATATATATAATATATATATATATATATATATCCAAACATGGGGTTTAATTCGTTGGTAGACAACCTTGACAGGCTCCCAGATTCACTTTTGCTACTTATATTCAACAAATTTGGTGATATTAAGACCTTCGGATGATGTTATGCAGTTTCAAAGAGGTTCTCTAGCGTAGTCCCCCAAGTGCATATTGTGGTAGTTAAGGTGGACTATGTTATATCCAGTGAAGAAACCAACCTTAACAACAGTGTTTAAAATAGGGGGATATGGAGCTATTTGATGAGAATTGTGATGGTTACTAGGTAGAATTGTTAGGCCATGGCAGACATTGCAACATGTTTTGGGCCCAAAGAAATCCATGGTTTCAAAGGTTTCCCATCATTCTCCTGGTGAGGTTTTAAGGAATTTTAAGGAAGTGTAGAATCTAAGGATTGAATTTCCTGGTGGGGAACTCAGAATTGATCAATCAAAGGACCCTTTGATCTTTCAAAACTTTCACCAGAAATGGGAAGAATCTTGGTGTCCTGTTATGATCTTGGCTCAAGGAGTAGACTCCCATTATCCATTAGTCTCAACTCTTGCTAAATGATAAGATTTGATATAGCTGGCATACAGGTCACTGGAAATAATCTTGGAATACTCTTGGTGTTATAATAGCAGCCATTTGGGTTGATCTTGGGTCTCCCTTAGATTAGTCAAAGAAGTTACTGATTTACCATGTGTTAAAAAAAGGGAAGATAATTTAATTCTGTCAATTGAAATGCTTTTTTATGCTTTTCATTATGGAAGGGCGATTGGAATGTATGCCCTCTTAAATGAAATTAAGACCTACCCTTCAAATTTGATCACTGCACCCAACAATCGGCCTCGACACTCCATAATCACCGCACACCTTTTAGCTTTTTTCAACTCACCATAAATTAATTTCTTATCCAACACTTCATGCTCCGCATCACCAAAGCCATCGATGGAGGACTTAGATGAAGAACATTCCATCGAGCCTCAACCGTGGTCTTCGAAAAATCAACAAATTAATTACATCCACTAGGGTTGATATAGAGATGCCTATTTGTGAATTATTTACAACAAAAGCAATATTTTGCACCAAAATATCTTATTTGTTACCACAAAAGTAATCTTTTGTTGTGGATCATCTTACAACATGATTTTATATATATTAGAGGTGCAGAACTCGAAAACGTTGGAGGTTTCTTTTGAATGTTCAATTGAGTGAATAAATCCAACTAATGATATTTCACTCTAGAATGATATATTGTCTACATTAACTCAATCACATAACCAAGAAGAAGCTTAATTACTGAAGGACAACAATTAATTGACGAGAAGTGCCCATTTGTTTTAGATAAATTTATTGAAATGTTTTCAACTGAGGGAAGTCAAATGGTGTGGTCCTTCAAATTCCAAAATCAAAAGTATAATTTGTAGCTTAGAAGTAGGGTAAAAGATATTATTAAAATTAACATAATTATATTAATAAAATGGTTGATATACATATATTAGTGTCATTTGTCACTTTTCATACATCAATTGTGATTAGATATAAAATATGGAAAATGATGTCAATCAACATATATCAACCACCTTATTAATGTGGTTGTATTAGTTGATAGCCACGCTAAGTAGGAAAAGTTACTATGATTAAATATGGTCAACTTATGATTAATGATCATTGACCATGGTTGACAAAGTAGATGGCGATTAACCATATTAAACTAAGGGTAGATGAGGGTTGAACATTGGTGAACAGAGTTGATCCTGAATGACAAGTGATCACTATGGTTGATGATGGTTAATATGATTTTTTATGGATGACCATCATAACCATGATTGACCATGGTAGAGCTATTTTGACTAGGGTTGACCATGGTTGCACTTATCCATTTATGACCATGCTAACCATGTTTCACTATGGATGATCTTGTTTGATTACGGTTAACATTAAGTCAACTATTGTTGTCTATGTGTGAAGATGGTGAACCATGATTGTCAATGTGTAATTAAAAAAAAATAGGGTTGATCATGTTGAATATAATTGTTGATATTGACGATGGATGTCAATGGATGACGATGGTGAGCATGGTTGACCATGGATAACAAAGTTGACCACTATTGGATATGGTTTCACCATGCTTGAATATGGTTAATAATGGTTGACTTTGGTCAGCTATGGTTAATAATGGTTGACTATTGTTGGTGAGGCATGAATGTGGTTAAATAAGGTTCATGGTAGTTATTCGTGGTTGACTATGGTTGACTAGGGTTGATGATAGTTGAAGAAGTTTAACCATGGTTAATGATAGTTGATGTTGGTTGACCAAGGTTTGACAAGGATTAACCATTACTGACCATGGTAGACCATTGGTAAGACAGAATGGCCATGGTTGACGATGGTTAAATATTGTTGGCCATTGATGACAATCGTAAACATGGTTGACTATTACTAAGCTAGTTTAACTATTATAGCATATGGTGAACCATGGTTGAAATTCTTCTCCATGTTTGATCATGTTTAACATTTTCGATCATGGATTAAATTTTAAGAGCATGGTTAACTATGATCAATTATATTTAATTATGAATGAACAAATAATTAAGAAATTGAAATATAAAACAATGAAAACATCCCCGTAGCTAAAAGGAAAATACAATACCCTCAACCTGTGGTGTTAGATATGTTCTTAGAACTATGCTAAAGATTGTTATTTTTCTTTAAAGTATAATTATGTCACGGATTCTCATTGTGTACATAGGTCTCTTGCAAGAAAACTTGTGATCAGCACATAGTATTCATTCGTTATTGCTATGGAAGAACAAGCTTCCGCTGTTTGATTCATTTGGTAGGAAGCAACAAGCTTCCTAAGGTTGAATAAAATATCAGTTAAGATTGTTTGGTGGTCCTTACCAGCTCATTGTTTTGCAAAATTTCAATGTGCTGTATTTGTCACATGATGCAAATAACAATATGTTAGTGTTTACAACATGTACATTTTACTAGTTCTTTGTTTTCTAAATCCGAATGTGCTAATATTGGCAACACAATAGGATTTTGCACACAAAATCAAATTAGTTGGGATTATTTTAATTTAAACGAATATTTTTAATATTATTAAAAATATATATAAATTAATATAAAACTTATCTTCGGCAAAACTGTGCGGTTTGTCCTTTGATTAGGAAAACCTGGTCTGTCGAGCGAAGTAGAATTAATCCTGTTTTGGTGAATCACAGAAATGCATCTGCACTAGAATCAACTTCAATATTAATAATATATATTTTTAACTATATTGTTTATAAAATTACCAAAGGTATTAATAAATGTCGTCAATCATTCGTTTTACCTAATTTTCGAATGTTTGCTAGATTCATTTTATCTTCCTTACGTTCGATGGTTTGTTACTTTTCAACGCTTTTGCTTCACTGAATTTAGGTTTTAACGTTCGATGGTGTGTTAATTTTTCAACACTTTCGGTTCATTGAATTTAATTTTTTGTTGATGAAACTTATCTTTGATTTTCGGATGTGGGAGTTTGATGTTTGCGCCCATTGCTGTCATAGATACCATAATATTTTTAAATTTATTTCCACTGGTAGGCTGTCGCAACCACCTTCGTGGAATCCTCCGATTATCTCTTTCAATAATTTTCATAATGACCTTTGACGTTCGTCTAAGTATTTTGAAATTTCATTTTATAGCAAGTGATTACGGTTATTATAAGTTGTTATTTACTCTTATAAATATTAATTTTATGAGAGATTTTTTGGGGTAAATCACATGAAGTTTCATTTGTACCAACCAGTGTGGTTAATCGTCAGGATAAGTTGAAGAATGAGATCTAGTTTTGCATAGCAGAACATCCATCGCTATATTTCTTGACCAAGCAAGAGCTATATTGATTAATGGCTAAATTTGATTAGGAAACAGTTAATTGAAAAGAATTAAGGGCCTGAATTAAATAAATAAATTATAAATAAATTCATTTAAAATTAGTATTTATTTATAAATATTATAGAAATTTGGGGGTTAGAAGAATATTAATTTTTTAAAATTCTTTCAACCCCTAAAATTCTATAAATTATAAAAACATTTATATTAAATGAATTTATTTAATAATAAATTTATTAAATAAATAAATTATAAAATAATCCATTTAATAGTATTTATTTATAAATATTATAGAAATTTTAAGGGGGTTAGAAAAATATTTAATTTTTTAAAAAATTCCTTCTACCCAAAATTCTATATATTATAAATAACTATTTATATTAATGAATTTATTTAATAATAAATTTATTTAATATATATTTAGTATATAAGTTAATAAAATAAGTACTTTAACTTTCTTAAAAAATAACTAACTATGTAATTTATATTTAACATTTCTAAGATTAATTACTCAATTTATATATTAATAAATAAATGACTATTAATTAAATTATTTATTTTATAAATTATTTATTTAAGATTTATTTATAGTTATTCGTTTATAAAATAGTCTCTTTAACCTTTATTTTAATAAGAATATAACTAACTATCTATTTATTAATCATTGAAATTAACTTAACTATTAAAATAAAGGTCATGCCCTTAATCCTGTCCAAGTAACCGTTTCCTCGTCAAATTTAGCCGTTAGTCAATATAGCAATTTCTTGGTCAAGAAATATAGCCGTTGGATGTTCTGCTCTGACTATTTAATATGCAAAGCTAGATCTGATTCTTCAACTTGTTTTGACAATGAACCACACTGGTTGATTCGAAACATGTCGACAAATGAAACTTCATGTGGCTCTGACTATTTAATATGCAAAGCTAGATCTGATTCTTCAACTTGTTTTGACAATGAACCACACTGGTTGATTCGAAATGTGTCGACAAATGAAACTTCATGTGATTTACGCTAAAAAATCTTTCATAAAATTGATATGGATCACAGAAGCCTCAATTTAACAAATATTAATTTAAAATAAATTTAATGTAAAAATGGAACAAATTAAAAAAATAATAACATTTATCTCAACCACCCAAAATATATTTAATTAACATAAACAAAAATTAAGATATATTTAATTAACATAAACAAAAATTATATAATTTGAAGCATCCTATAACCTAAATCCATGTATCAAGAATACATTTATAAATTACATTTTATTAGGGTTTTGATTGCATTGTATTTTTGAGAGACTTGAATGTGAACTTGAGGATTTTAATGCCTTTAATTTATAAGTTTTTACAAATAGAGTATTTTTTATTAGTGTTATTTATCTTTATATTTTAGAGAGGTCTAAATAAAATAGAGGTGTACATAATCAATACTATCACTAGTATGTAACATTTCTAAGGGCAACCAAAGCCTTTACAGTTTAATAACCAAAAATTAGTTTAGAGTTGCAAGTTGCCTATCCACTAAACTAAAATCTAGAGGAGAATATTCATAAGCTAGCTACTTATGATTGACTCTAATAATATCTAAATAAAAGTAGATAAAATAAACATACCTAGGCAAGATTGAGACACGGTTGGTTGGGGGCTACTCCTTAGTCAATCGATTTGCAAAACCGTTGGTTCTCTTGTCTTACTATTATGTAGAGTTTAAAGGATGGGTTCCATTCTATAACATATTTTTTGAGGATTGAGTACCCACCAGTTGTCTTTCATTCTCGTAAATTTATACTTCTTCATAGACTTGGGTGATTAAGAAAGTAATGCCAAATAAACCTTTGGGTGATTAAGAAAGTAATGCCAAATAAACCTTTCGCATTGTTTAAAATCCCTCCTCTTCACCCTACCAATACTCTAATTATATGCGAGATATCTACGTGGTTAGTTATATTTCTTTTCATTGCCTAAGAAATAAGAGTCTTTATTATTAATAGATTTTTATTTTTTAAATAACCAACTATTTGATTTCATCTAGAACCTATGCTTAAGAGAATATCTTCTTCTTTTTTCATAAAATATATTTGCAGATCACAACTTTCTCATGTAGCTCACAATAAACGAGTAAAATGAGTTAAGAAAAAAAGTCTTCCATCCTTAAAGTTTTTACTTTTTATCTTCCTTGAAACTCCCATGAATCTAGTCACTATAGTATCTTGATTTCCTAAAACACTCTATAAAACCATTGTCAATTTAAAATAACCCCCAAAGTAAAAATAATGCACTCTATAAAACCATTATCAACTTAAAATAACCCCCAAAGTAAGAATAATATCATAAAAAGGTGGTAACTCGACACGTGGAAAAAACCTTATCACACACCAAATTCTATATTTAAACTAGGGAGACAAAAATGATATCACAAGGAAGGCTAAGTTAACCAAACAATAATAATAGAGTAGCTTGTTCCAGAAAAAAGAAATATATATATATATATATATATATATTTCCCTTGTGAAAAAATCCTTATCACACACCAAATTTTATATTTAATCTAGAAAGACAAAAACGATATCACAAGGAAGGCTAAGTTACCTAACAATAATAATAGAGTAGCTTGTGAAAAGAAAAATATATTTCCCTTGCCCTGCTTTACCTCTACTTTTGTTAGGTCCCTATAATACTAGTGATTACACCATTATTATTGTAGTTGTATCCCTTATTAATATTGTTGTGCCCCCATTGTCCCCATATTGTTATTACTGTGCCCCATAGAATCCCTCTATTGTTATTTTTGTGGCTTTATATTATTATTGTTAGGTTGGCTGGGTTATATTGTGACTCCTTATACTGCTATATATAGAAAGGAGTTTTTGTCATTTGAATCATCCAAGAATTGTTCATTTGTGCAATATAAAGGAGGTTGCCCCCTCGAAGAGGCTGAATTCTAAGGCGTTTAACTATCTTTTCTATCTTTTCGTGAGCTAGTTTAGTAACATTTGGTATCAAAGCTTTGGATTCTAGGGTTTGACTGCTCCAAATAGGTCATCATGGCATTTTTGTTATAACTATTTTTCTGCGACATTTCAGAAGCAAAAAAAAAAAACCATTTGAGATGAAATCGCACTAAAGCTCGAATCCAAATTTCAAAGCTTTCATACTATATTTGCAAAGATATGATCTAAGGAAGTTGGTCTTTTTGCAGACTCCTGAATTACATTCCAAACAGGTGACCTGGGGAAAATCGTCATAACTTTTTCTCTGAGCATCGGATTGAAATTTCGTAAGAAGGTACAAAAAGAGGAAGGGCTGTAGTTTCTTGTATAAATTTTTCTGAGACAAAGGTCAAAACAATGACTCTTGGCACGTCATACAAGTTCGTTCTACTAAACTAGTCTATAATTAGGTCACTATGGGAGATTTGACATAACTCTTCCCTGGAGAATCCAATTTGAATCAGACTGGTGGCATTGGAAAGAGGATGCAAAGGGCTACCACAGATCGCAATTTCAGAACTGGATGATCTGAAATTACAGAGATACATCAGATTCAATATCAAGCTCCTATAAAGTGAAAAAATGTGTGTAGTTTTTTTTAAATTTTTGCATAAGCTTGGTTTGAAAAATTAGTTTGAAGGAATTCAAAGGGCATAGTAAAGAATTATTATCGGTAGTTGATGCCTCAAGGAAGAAAATGTAAACACCTAGTAAGCAACTTGAAAGCTCTAGCATGACTCATAAAAAAGAGGAAGAAATGCAACATGATATATCAAAATTACGAGACCAAGTGCAACAAGTGTCACTTTTACAAAAAGGAACAGAATCTAAGATGGATGGTTTAAAGAAAGATGTAGAAGCTAAGATGGATGGTTTAAAGAAAGGCATAGAAGCTAAGATGGATTGCTTAAAGAAAGGAATAGAAGCTAAGATGAATGACGTAGAAGCTAAGATGAATGATGTGGAAGCTAAGATGGACGATTGAAGATAGATTTGAAGACAGGCATGGAAGATTTGAAAACAAACATGGAAGATAGATTTAACAGAGTTTCTATAAGAAATGCTTACTAATGGTGAAAAGGTAGTAAAGGAAACTCATGATGAGAACAAAAGACATGTTAATCATGATTTCATAGACTTTAATGTTGGATCGAAGACCCACCATATTCCAAAAATCGATATGAGTAAGTTTGATGGCAAGGATCCCACAACATGGATATTACAGATGGAGCAATTTTTAGATCTCAATAATGTGAAAAACACACAAAAGTTACGTATTGCAACTTTATATTTGGAACCAAATCAGTTTATCTGGTATCAATGGCTTTGCTCTCGTAAACAAATTATCTCTTGGGAAATTTTTATGAAAGAATTGACAACACATTACGAGGATTCAAAAAGAAACACCCTTTTTAGCCAATTGATAAGTCTCAAACAAAAGGGTTCATTAATGGATTGAGGAGTTCCAAAAATTGAACATAAGAGTAAAAAATATTCAAGAGGACCATAGGATTGATGTGTTCATAGGGACTTTAAAGGATAACATCCAACATGATGTTCGCCTTTGGGAACCTAATTAGTTAGAGAAGGCATTCGGGTTAGCAAGAAAAATGGAAATCAAAATTATGGCAACCAGGAAGCATACCACTCACAACTATAAAGATGGAAGTGTTGTTGCCCCTAGTCTTCCACAACCTATAAGGTTGACACCACAACAATTGGAAGAAAAAAGAGCAAAAGGACTTTGTTACAGTTGTAATAGCAAATACACTAAAGGTCATAAGTGTGCTGAGAAGAAATTATTCTACATAGATTGTCAAGAGGAAGAAGAAAAGGAGAAAGAAAGGTCAAAAGAAGAGGATATACTCCAGGAACAAAGCCTAGATAAAGAGGAAATGAATTCGACCATATCTTGTAATGCATTGGCTGGAATTACCACTCCTTAAGCCATCAAGATAGAAGGACAAATCAAGAATAAAAAGGTAATAGTGTTGATCGATTCAGGAAGTACCCACAATTTTATTCATTGTAAGATAGCAAAAGAATTGGATTGCTTCCTATATCCAGCACCAGAGTGTCAAGTGATGATTGCAAATGGAGGAACGATAAATTGCTTTGGAAAGTGCCATAATATCAAGCTATCCATGGGAGAATATGTATTGACTAGCCCAATGCTTTCCATTCCAATGGGAGGTGCTGATGTTGTACTAGGAGTCCAATGGCTACAATCCTTGGGTACAATAGCTTTTAATTTTCAAGAACTTTTCATGAAATTTTCTGTGGAAGGAAAGGAAGTTGAATTAAGGGGTATTGCAGGGAAACCAGGAAAGATAATCAGCTATAATGGCATGACAAAGCTTCTAAAAAAGGAGCAAAGAGGTGTAATTGCACAATTATTTTCGCTAGATGTTTCCACATCGGAATCACCTATTTCTCCAGATCTCCAAAAAGTCCTGGATAATCATTCCAAGGTATTTGAGACTCCCAAAGGTCTGCCACCTATGCGTGATCATGATCATGCTATTCATCTAATTCCAGGAAGTGTTCCTCCAAACATCAGGCCATACAGATATCCCTATGCCCAAAAGAGTGAAATTAAACGTATGGTTGCAGAAATGCTAGAGGCTGGTATAATTCAACCTAGACAAAGCTCTTTCTCTGCTCCAGTAATATTGGTGCACAAGAAGATGGATCATGGTGCATGTGTCTGGAATATAGGGAGCTCAACAAGCTCACTATTAAAGATAAGTTTCCCATTCCTGTCATTGATGAATTATTGGATGAATTGCATGGATCAATTTACTTCACCAAATTAGATCTTCGTTCAAGATATCATCAAATAAGAATGAAGACTCAAGACATTCTGAAAACAGCATTTAGAACTCATGATGGTCACTATGAGTTTTTGGTCATGCCTTTTGGCCTTACCAATGCACCTTCTACATTTCAATGTTTGATGAATTATTTTCAAACCCTTCCTTAGAAAATTTGTGTTAGTATTTTTTGATGATATACTAATCTACAGTGCATGCTTGGAAGGATCATGTTGAACATGTCGACAGGGTGTTACAACTATTGGAGGAGAAACAATTATACGCAAAAATATCCAAATTTTTCTTTGGAGTACAAGAGGTGGAATATCTGGGTCATATTGTATCTCATGAAGGATTTAGGTAGACCTTCACAAAATTAAAGCCATTAAGGAATGGAAAATCCCCACATCCATAAAGCATCTGCAAGGATTTCTCAGGTTGATAAGGTATATCGCAAGTTTGTTAAGAATTATGGGAGAATAGCGGCACCTCTAACAACATTATTGAAGAAAGATGCATTTTCATG